>BQNB010094744.1:0-26043 GCA_026074375.1 Tanacetum coccineum
TACTATAAGTTTTTTAAACACGGTTCTTTGTTTATATTGCTGTAGTAACGGGCTCTTATTTTGGGCCAGTCTGATTTTGGTTTTTTTTTTATTATTTTGTTTTTGTTTTTTTTTTAATTTGTATGCACAAAGTAAGAGGGAAAAAAATATTACAAAAGTTCCGATTTAATCAGATAAAAAAAATACTCGCGGGAACATCTTCGATACCTAATAACTTTAAAATAATCGACGTACAACCCATTATATAAAAAAAAAACCCATATAACAAAAAAAAACAACAGGCCAACACATAAGCCATATCAAAAATTTATTACTAATATACACATTTGTCGACAAACTAGCCTAAAATTCGCATAAAATGTGGCCAAGGTAAAAAAAAAAAAAAACTAGCCCAAAATTAACCTGAAATCTGGCCCAAAGTAAAAAAAAAATACAAAATGGTCCATCAACTTTTAACTATTTACGATTTTCTTACACAAAAAATCCCGTAAAAAATTAACAAAAAAAACAGGTCAAGTTTTTATTGTTCACAACTTTTTTACATTCATCGGCCCAAAAAAAATATATCGAACCGTCCCAAAAAAAGAAAATATTCGGGAAAAAATTAACCCGTCACAACGCAAAAAAAAATTCCGAATCGTACAAAAAAAGAAAATATCCGGGAAAAAATTAGCCAAAAATAGCCTAAAATCTGGCCCAAAGTAAAAAAAATATATACAAAACGGACCATCACCTTTTAACTATTTATGATTTTCTTACACAAAAATTCCCGTAAAAAATTTAGAAAACCGTCCCAAAAAAAAAATATTCGGGAAAAAATTAGCCCGCCCAACGCAAATTTTTTTTCTCCGAATCATACAAAAAAAGAAAATATTAAAAATTAGCCCCGCCATAACGTATCGCCAAAAAAAAAACCCCCGAAACGTAAAAAAAATTTATTCGGGAAAAAATTAGCCCCGCCGCGACGCGCGAGTTCTTTTGCTTGTTGATATACAATGATTGTGGGTAAAACTAATGGAGCGGAAGTTGCGGCTGAAATATTTTATGCAATAATTTACAAAACCGTTCCAAAAAAAAAGAAATATGTCAGAAAAATAGCCCGTCCGCAAATGCAATTTTTTTTCCCGAATCATACAAAAAAACTCAGATAAAATATTAAACAATTAATCCCCGCCATAAATCATCGCCAAAAAAAACCCCACGGAAACGTAAAAAAAATTATTCGAAAAAAATTACCCCGCCGCAACTCGCGGGTTCTTTTGCTTGTATATACACATTAGAGGTTCAAAACGATGCCGTTTTCCTCTAATGAGCATATATATAAAATTTAGCCCATCAGGTAACCATAAAAGCCCAACAACAGCCCACGTTCAAAATAAAAAAATAAAAAATAAAAAATTACAAACATAAACCCACACAAATATGACGTATTGATAACGAAAATAGCCTTTAAAACTTTAGCTATTTGCGCGCCTTTTTCACATATAAACATAACTTTATTTAACAGATATTTAAATGTATATAATGATTCATCCAGAAAAATACAATGCCGGTAAAAAAGAATCATCGAATTGCGAACAAAACGAGCCCAATATTGCAATACTTCTGGCATACGTACGATTTTATAAAAAATATTAAAGTTTAATGTATATTTTTTAAATAAAAAAAAACTTTTGAAATACACCCTTAAACTAATTAATAACTTTATATATATTAAAAATTGCCCGTTACGACGTCGATTTACGCCGGCGAAATGTTAGCCTAAACACGGCCCAAACTATAAAAAAAAGCTTTACCGAGGCCCAAAGTAATTAATAAAATAAATTTTACAAAACGGACCAATGACTCTCTTTTTAACTATTTTCGACCTTTATATATAATCAAACTTATTTATCAATATAATAACTATTTCCACATACTGCCGACTCATTTAAGAATCAAAAAAAACACGCGGAAAGATCTTCACCATTGCTAAACCAAAACGAGTCCAATATTGCAAATGCTTCGTCATACACGCACGAATTTAAAAAAAATGTGACAGTTAAATATAAAATAAAAAATCTATAAAATTTTACAAAACGTACCCTCAACCTTTAAAATATGATACGGACTTTTTTATATAATAAACTTTATTTATCAAATATATAACACATATCCACCGATTCATTCAAATAAAAAAATTCTTGCGGAAAGATCTTCTCGAATTGCGAACAAAACGAGCCCAATATTGCAATGCTTCTAACATACGTACGATTTTATAAAAAATGTTGAAGTTTACTGTATATATATTTAAAAAAAAATTCAAAACACACCATAAACTACCTAATAACTTTAAAATAAATGATAAAATGGTCAGAAACTAACAATTCTAAGGAAAGTTTAAATATATAATAAACCTATACTTTTTTTGCGAATTCACAGTGAAATAAAAATTACAATTGATACATACAATAAACAACCCAGCAACGCGCGTACACAGTTCCACTCATACTCATTCGAAAACGATACGTAAAAAATTTCGAGCCCACTTGCAACGCGCAGGCCTATCTTGCTTGTTAAATATCATATACGCTTTGGCATTCGCGTTTTTTTAATATTAGTTTTTTTAATATTAAAGAAAAACTTCATCACATTTGAGGTATTTTACAAAACGCACTCCTCAAGTATGCGAAAAGTTATAAAAATGATCTTGAACTCTTATCTATTTACGACTTTTTATATAACAAATTTTATTTATGAATTATGTAACGCATATCTATCTATTCATTCGGAAAAAGATATGCCACTGGAAAGATCGTCAAATCGCGAACAAAAGGAGCCCAATATTGCAATGCTTCTGACATACGTACGATTTTAAAAAAATGTTGAAGTTTAATATATATTTTTAAAAATATTACGGAAATAGTCTTTGAGGTTATTGAGTCGTTAACTTTGCAACGGAACGCTAACCTTATGATTAATTTCGTAAAAAAAGTTTAGAAACAATTTACCAAAATAATCTTTGTGTTATCAATTCGATGAAAGTTACTCTCTGCCCGTAGGTTACAAAACTCGTTAATAAAAAGATGAAGTTTCTTCTTACGTACGAATACCAATTTTAGGAGTTTCATTAATCGTGTTTAGAGGATGTTTACGACAACTTGACAAGTGGAAGTTACAAATTTGGTGAAAGTAGGTTTTGCATTAAATAGTCCCTTATCTTTTTACGTATTGTAGTTTTCAGTCCTATTTCTTTTTTTTTCATTTAGTACTTGGACTAACAAAGATACCCAATGAGGAAAGTAGGTTACAGTATTTTTTAAATAAAATTTCAGTAGAATAAACGTGTTGCATTAACGTGTCATTATTGCTCATACCAAACTCATACCAATGCCAAATGTTTGTATCTTTGTGATAGACTAATGGACTAATGGTGTATTTGGCATAACGGTTTCGAAATCAAAGAATGCATTTCATATCCATTGTTGTTGTTTGGATATAGGTTAGATGATAATGAAAAAAAAAAACATGAGTAGAACTTATAGCTTCATTCATGGGTGAAACTTATAGCTTCATTAATGGGTGAAAAGAACGGTTCGAATAGTATTTCAATGTGATACTCACAATCTAAACTTTATGCTAAACACAAACAACGAAAATTAATACTTAATTTAATTTCATCCTTTTATCTAAATCATATCTATTGTGATTCCAAGTACCCAAACAAACCCTACATTAACAAACCAATCGAACAATTTTACCCAAACAATAATGGTGCGTTTTGTTTTACTGACGTGTTTAAATAAGATATTGATTGAAAAATGATTGAAAGAAATATAATACAAAGGAAAATGAATGATTGTTAAAAAAACTTTGTTTGGTTTATATAAGTTGGATTGAAACAAAACTAAAATTTATTACTATATTAATATTAAAATTATTAAACTATACTAAGAAAAAGTACACGTAGTCACATTAGTTTACAACATGTGTATTAAAAGAATTTGGATATAGTATTAATTGCTTATCAATTTCAAAGAGTCAAAGGGTTTGTGTCAGAAAAGAATCATGTCTCGGTGGATTTTGTATAACCCCAAGTTTAAGGGTGTGAAAGTATTTTTGAATTTTATATTGAGGTACCAAACATCTGGTATTAACTATCATTATATTACTTTGGGTCAATAACCCCCAACCAAACAGGCCCTAAGTTAATAATAGTCAATTTCAACAATCGCTTTACTTGTAATTTAATAAATTTAGAAAGTACTGAGCACAATAAAGGTTAAGTAAACTATATTTGTCATCTATACTAATTCGGTTTATAGGAGTCTTCAAATCAATACTAAATTTAAATTCTCAGAACGCTTTACAATTAATACACTTATACGATAAGCATAAAATCGACACAAACAACATTGTAACGTAGTTTTCAAATACTTACTGAAACCTTTTTTTTAATGTTAGGTTTACTATTATAACAATTATATATCAGTTGTCCGTGGCAGCCGTGTGCCCATAACGTATTTGTCCGCGTAGATACCGGACGGGCCTCATATCCGAACGGGTCGGACCGGTCCGGACGGGCGCACTACATCAACTCAAAAGAAGACAAAACGTTCAGAACTCGATAAAAGAGGGGACACCTCTTTAAACCGTTGGAGCAATAACAAAACACTATATGCAACGCACAATCCCTGAATTAAGGAGCGATGTCTCCAATGGAGTACCGACACCCAATGGCAAAGGCTCAGCTAATAAGATCTCTCCATCATTCCCAAGGTGTCAAGAACATATTTCCAAACAGTACTCAAGAAGTATAAATACCCGAGATCATTTATTACTTGAAGACGGGCATTAATTTCCACACACACACATTTTATTACGTCATAGCCCCTTCGCTCTTACTTATAGCTCCCTTCGGCACTACAAAAATACTACTACTTTCACGCCCAGGAAGCTTTGTTCCTGGTTCAACACCCGGGGCGAGCTAACGGGTTATCAGTCTTACTTTCAGATACTTAGTGATTTACTCGTCTAGAAGCGTGGAACCTCTCCTAATTCATCTATAGACGTAAATTACTTAAACACAATGGCCCATCCGTGGACGTCTGATCTTAACTACCAAGAATGACTATTCCCACCTATCACTGCGGAGGTCCCGTAGGGTCAAGACGGCCGAGAAGGAACTCCCCCTCTAACAAAAGAACAAATCGAAAGGGCACATATCCGCCATGAAGTCTATAATCAAAGATCACAACAAGCGAAACAAAGCTAACCCGATACGGCTGAACTTCGAGATAGAAGACCAAGACCCCAATGAAGGTCGCATCGTGAAGGGAAAAGAGATCGATGATGAGGATTTAAGTAAGCCTTTCAAAGAAACATTAAAAGCGCCCTTTACGCGAAAGAATAATCGAGTTTCTCTGGTCCAGAATATAGCATGCACCAACATCGCATTGTACAACGGCCACTGAACCCGGCAGACCATTTGATACGTTTTGTGGGGGCGTGCGAACTCAGGGGAAAGGCCCAAGCCGTATGTGCCGAATGCTTTCATCAACATTGAGACGGATCAGCCAGGGATGTTTCAGAGAGCCTTCTCCCCCCGGAATAGCGATAGATAATGTGTGGAAGGCTACAGAGAGGCTTCTTCACCACCAGATATTAAACCAGAAAGCGGAGTTACAAACAGAACACACAAAATACCGATAGATATTGAGGAAAGCCCATGAAACCCTAACGGCATGCAAGTGAAAGATGGCACTAAGGATGACGAGGATTCCATCATTGCGCGTTCCAAGAATTATACGAATTTCATCATTCAAGGACTCCTAGTTTAAGTCCGCCCCACTTAGCCAAGCGTTTTATTGCTAGTAATGAGCCCAAGACGGTCCATGAAAAGATGAAACGATAGAGAAATCTATTTCGTAAGGGTCCGAGGATGGCATAGCGCCCTTGCGGAATTAACCGGCCGTGAGAATCACGAGAATCCATCGTCGATTGTCTTTTCTCTGGCGGGGTCACGAGACGGTCACCAACGACAGACTTTTCTAGATACCAGAAGATACGACCGAGACGGTCGGAATAGCCCTGGAAAAGATAAACCGAAAAAGGCGACTATATGAATTCTTAGACACAAGGTCAGAGACCACTTCAATACAGAAAGAGACACAGAGATTACAGAGCTTACATAACCCCCAAAGGGAGCAACAAAACAATCCGTACCTGGTACTTTCATTTAGATTCCTTGACAAAATGTCCAAAAGAAATACTGCAAACAAAACCGCAATACAATTACCACCACCAAGACCCGTGCTAATCCTTAAGGACGGCGACCCTGCCAAATATATGATCTATCATTCTATCACAGGATAAGGTCATCAACACAAATGATTGTTCCAATTAAGAAAGCAACTAGAAATCGTGCCCTTATAATCGGAACAGCTGAATCACTTATATGAAAGACCTGAGCCAAGATGTGAAAGGAGACAAAACCAAGAAACCCTCCGGTTCAGAAGGTAATTAACATGGTCAACGTTCACTCTTCTAAAAAGAAGAAACGAAAGGACCGAGAAGCAACAGAGTCCTGGATGAACACCCCTATCTCTTTCCCGCCAATTATGACAGATGATGCGTCGGACGAGCCACTGATAATAGAAGACAAGGTTGAAGGCATATCTCTTAGCGCGGGTCTATGTAGATGAAGGATCATCCGGTGGAGGACATGCGTTCGAAACATATGCTTCGAGAACCTTCCAGCAGAAAGTGGGGCCGGACGCAGGGAAACTAGAACGGATTTGGTGGTAGAAGTTATATGATTCCGCCGGGAGATAGCGAAACCCTTGGGAAAAAATTGCCCTGGAAGTATGCTTCCGGGAATGAAGGATTGAGCTTGAGGACATCGAGATGCAAATTCATAATCCTCCGCGCACACATCCCCTATAATGTAAATACTGGGGAGGCCCAGGCCTGAAGGACATTCTGCATGCCATCACCCATCAACTATTCATTCATGATCCCAAATTTCCAACACCAAAAGGAATACTACTGATCGCTCAACAATCACAAATGCGCTGAATGCCGACTCATAGAATAGAAACAGATGATTAAGGGAAGAAACTCCCAAGAAGAAGAGGGCGTGATGTTACCCGAGCAGATAAATGTCAACTACCCAGCCTTTCCAGAACATGGTTCCCCATTGGGGAAGACTCACCAACGGGCTGTAAGTCTCAACTAATACGCTTTTGAAAGGCAACATGCGAGGTGTTCACGTTGGGAACCTGCCGACATGACGGGGGTACCTAGAAAAAGGGTCTTAGAGCGAATGCTCTCAATGTAAACCCCTTCCATCGATCCAGTATTTCACAAGAGAAGAACTTTATCCCAGAACAGAAAAGCGGGGCATTACCAAGGAAGTAACCGAATGGATCAAATCAAGGATAGTTCTCCGGTTCAAATACCCGACATCTATCTCCACTACAA
This sequence comes from Tanacetum coccineum, assembly GCA_026074375.1. Classification (NCBI taxonomy): domain Eukaryota; kingdom Viridiplantae; phylum Streptophyta; class Magnoliopsida; order Asterales; family Asteraceae; genus Tanacetum; species Tanacetum coccineum. The sequence goes on from BQNB010094744.1 coordinate 7,462, forward strand.
TCTTAGTCAAGAAGTGTGACGGATCCCTGGAGAATTGCATCGATTTCAAAAACATGGAACCGCATGCCCAAAGGATTATTAATCCATTACACAACATAGAACTGCAAAGTTTCGAGCGCATATGGGTTACAAGTACAATGCTTTCTTGACTGCCTCAAATGGTATCATCAAATCCAATTGCAAAGAGGACGTGAAGAAATAAATAGCTTTTTACCACTGGACTAGGGAACGTATTTGTTATACGAAAGATGTGATCGGGAACGTATTGTTATACAAAGATGCCGTTCGGTCTAAAGAACGCAGGGGCCACCTATCAAAGACTGGTAGACTCGACCTTCCAAAACCAGATAGGAAGAAACCTAGAAGCATACGTGGATGATATGGTAATCAAGAGTAAAGAAGAGACAAGTCTCTTGGCTGATATAGCGGAGACATTTGAAAGCTTGAGGACAATAAACATGAAGTTAAATCCCAAAAAATGTTCGTTCGGAGTAGAGGAAGGCAAATTTTTGGGGTACATGGTCACTTCGGAGGGAATCCGGGCGAATCCTAAAAAGACGAAAGCTATATCAAATCTCCAATATCCAAAAACATTGAAAGAGATGCAAAGCCTCAGCGGGAAATTAGCTTCTCTAAATCGTTTTCTGGCCAAATCAGCTGAAAGGGCCCTCCCTTTCTTCAACACACTCAAGAATATAATAAAGGAGAATAAGCACGAGTACCGATGGACCCCGGAGGCGGAGGAGGCATTTCAGCAGATGAAGAGACTGATCATGTCACTTCCGTCGTTGACACCACCTTTCCCGGAAGAGACATTGTACGCATACCTAGCGGTATCTACGGAGGCGGTCTCCGCAGTACTCTTGACAGACCAGAATGGAAGGCAATGTCCTGTACAGTATGTGAGTAGAACATTAAATGAAGCAGAGAGGAATTACTCCCCGCTGGAAAAATTGGCTCTTTCATTGGTTAACATGACCAAAAGGCTAAGGAGGTATTTTGAAGCTCATCCGGTAAAAGTCATCACGGACCAGCCGATCAAAAACATACTTAGTAGGACTGAAGCTTCGGGGAAGCTAGCAAAATATGCAGTGGAGATAGGAACATACAAAATCTCCTTCATACCGCGGAATGCAGTAAAGGGTCAAGTCCTAGCAGATTTCCTTTTTGACGCCCCAGATGGAGAAAGGGAAGATGAATATTTTCAGTGTCCGGAGGTCTCTCCGAGGATAGACGACACAGAGGCATGGACCCTTTACACTGATGGGGCAGCCAGTTCAAAAGGCTCAGGAGCCGGTCTTATTTTAACTGGACCTAGTGGAGTGGAATATGCTTATGCCCTCCGGTTAACATTTACCAGCACAAATAACGAGGCAGAATATGAGGCTCTCCTAGCAGGGCTACGTATAGCGCGAATGATGAATGTCCTAAGGATAGAGGTTAAGGTAGATTCCAAGCTCGTGGCCAGTCAGATTAATGGAATGTATAAAGCTAGCAACAGTTCAATGATCAAATACCTAGCCAAAGCTAGAAAGTGCATCTCCGAATTTAAGACCTTCTCTATTGAAAACATACCAAGAGGAAATAATCAGAAGGCCGATGTATTGAGCAAGCTAGCTACCGTGTCATTCCACCACCTTACCAAGGAGATATTGGTCGAGGTCCTGAATGAACGGTCAACGGAGGTCCAAGAGGTACAGACCATAGTAGAAGAGGAAGGCATAGTACCATCGGATAACAATGAGGCACGAGCTCTGCGTGCCAAGATAGGCCAGTATACAATGGAGTCAGGAGTCCTATTCAAAAAGGGATATTTGATTCCTATGTTGCGATGTGTAGGACCTCTTCAGGCAAATTATGTCATTCGGGAAATTCACATGGGATCTTGCGGAATGCATGTTGTAGAATACTAGTAATCTTAAGATCAACCAAGAACAATAGTGAAATGTGGGTTGGGATGTTAGAGAAAAACTTGGATGGATGTAACGGTCTTATTGTAAGCCGAATAAACATAAACCGATGATGCCACAAATGGTTGTAGTGGTGAAACACAAAATGGGTTGAAAGTATTTGGATTCACTCAAGTTAAAATCTATCACAGAGAGATGTGTATTTTCTTATTGTTGTTTCTTTTGTGAGTTAGGATCATTTTATCACTAATTTATGAGTAAAACTTATAACATTGTTTGTAACCATTGATTTAGTTAGTTAACCATGAATCTCAATGAAACCAAATAAGTAATTCCCCTCCAAATTTTTTTACGCTCCCATAAAATTTAGTTGATACACTTATGACCTAGTAACATACATCTATGTTTTACCAAAAGTCAACTTAATTTATGCATGAAAGTCTTTCTATCACTACAACTTCAGGTACGTTATACTAAATTATGGACATCCACATTAATCATAATATTTCAATTAATTATAATGACTTTATATCAAATTTTTATTAGAAAAGAAACCCCATTTCTTAAAACATTGTTCAACTTATAGATAAATATTAATATCATCATTATTAATATCCAACAGGCATAGTACCATCGAATAAAAACAAGGCACGAGCTCTGCGTGCCAAGATAAGCCAAATTACAATGGAGGTCAGGAGTCCTATTCAAAAAGGGGTAATTTGATTCCCAGTTGCGATGTTGTAGGACCTTTCAGGCAAAATAATGTCTATTCGGGAATTCACATGGGATCTTGCGGAATGCATGTGGGTTCCTAGAGCGGTAGTATGGTAGGCAATGAGACAGGTTATTATTGGCCCCAAATGTATGCGTACGTAAGACTGGAGGTAGATAAGTGTGATTCATGCCAGATTCATACCCAGAATTACCCAAGACTTCCACGAAAACGTTCAATGACTTCACATTATGGCCCAGTGCCTTTTACCAGTGGGATATGGAAATACTTGGTCCGTTAACTCCGGCAGAGGAGGAGCCTAAGTTCAGTTAATTGTGGCCATCGATTACTTCACCCAAGTGTGGTAGAGGCAAAGCCCACTGGCATGATAACATGGCAGGAGATAATTCAGTTTCGTGCATGTGACAACTCATATGCAGATTGGTCTCCCAAGAGTCATTGTCTACGGTCAATGGAGCACAATAGTAGCTGACCCCTTTCAAAGTTGCTATTGTACACGGTTTGAGATTCAACAAATGAAACAGTGTAGCTCCTCCGAGGCTAACGGTCTTAGTCGAAAGGGCCAAACCGACTATGCTTATGGAAGGAATCACAAAACCAGGTTAGGAAGGGAAAAAGCAGGATGGGTAGAGAATTGACGAATGTTTTTTGGGCCACCGCACTTCAATCATAAGCAAAGCAATGGCGAGGACTCATTCAGTTTGACCTAAGGTGTGATGAAGCGGTTATTCCGGCAGAAATAGGCATGCCGTCCTACCGAACATTGATGATCAGGGAGGAGTTCAACGACGAAGAGCAACGTTTGAACCTGGACTTACTACAGGATACGAAAGGAAGCACAGGCGAATACGGGGAAGCCAGATCAAGTCAAAATGGAACTGTATCAACAAGAACAATCGCCAGCGGGATTTAGGCCAGGGAGTTCGTGATATAGAAGGAATGAGGCAAGCAGAGTGGTGGGATTCAAGGGAAAGCTGGGCCCCAAGTGGAGAAGCACTATACAGGGTTAAAGAAGGTTCGAGAAATGCTCTTACAAGCTTGCAAACAATGGTTGGACAAGATAGTCCCTCGAGATATTGGCACTTGCGAATCAACTTTCGCATATGCTATTTGTGGTTTTATTTATTTTATGAGTTCTGTATATCTTACAACTTAATTATTTAACTATGTGAATGTGATAGCTCGTACATCCCAAATGTCAACTGGGTTAGAGCAATTTTCCGATGATATGATTGTTATAACCCTGGTATTATAGCAATACCAACAGACCAACTAAGTCACAGGGGACGAAAAATCATTACCGAATGGCTAGCCACCCCCCCCCCCCCCCCCTTCCCCCCCGGATATGGGTAACCCACAGACACCAAGTAACAAGGGCTAATAAATCACTCCGAAGGGCCTAGCCTCCGGATATGGTAAACCCACAGACAACTAAGTTCACCAAGGGACTAATATTTAAAATCATACCGAAGGGCTAGCCCCCCTATCCCCCCGGATATGTTAAACCCACAGACAACCAAGTCACAGGGACTATTAAATCATACCGAAGGGCCTAGCCCCCGGATATGGTAAACCCACAGACAACCAAGTCACAAGGACTAATAAATCATACCGAAGGGCCTAGCCCCCCGGATATGGTAAACCCACAGACAACCAAGTCACAGGGACTAATAAATCATACCGAAGGGCCTAGCCCCCCGGATATGGTAAACCCACAGACAACCAAGTCACAGGGACTAATAAATCATACCGAAGGGACTAGCCCCCCGGATGTGGTAAAACCCACAGACTACCATAAGTCACAGGACTATTAAAATCATTACCGAAGGGCCCTAGCCCCTCGGATATGTGTAATCCACAGACAACTAAGTCGAAAGGATTATTAAGTCACATACTGATAGGGGCCTAGCCCCTTCGGACATATTAAATCCGAGCCCGTAACAGGGACTATTCAGGCGAACGGGGTTTAGTCCGGTCGAAATGGACAGACCTGCAGATAATGGTATAATCATAAATAATAATCATAGTGACGTAGATCATGCAAGGACAAGCTATGAAATAAGACATTACTAGATAGGGGGAAGCACATGCAAGACAAGGCATCGAAAAAAAATATGTAAAAACACAACATGATGAAAGTCCGCAGAGACTTTCGACAAGACATTCAATGTTTTGGAAGTTTAATCAATAATTGCACATAATTATTACATACATGTCCTCAACAGTATCTATTTATTACACATTAGCCCTCCGTGGGCACAGATTTAGAAACTATCAGGAGCTTGGAGGATGGATTAACTTTTGTCTGGTGTCTTGGGAGGAGGTGAATGATACATCTTCAGGAGCTCCTGGAGTCCGTTGAGGAAGACCGGTAAATCTTTCAACGAAAGGATAGGGTCTGGTAAATAGCTTGTCTTACTCGACAGTCATCCTTGTATCTGACGTTGAGGTCAAAACCTTGGAACTCTCTCAATACATCCCATAAGGTCCTACTCAGACAGTTCACAGCTAGCCTTTGGCCCACCCGGACATGAATGGCTATGTTTATAGGTATTGACAAGCTATATCTTTATACTCATGGCTTGTTCATAAAGAGCTCTGACAACTGTGGAAGGAGCTTTCCCAATGGAATCAGTTTTTTTCTTTTAAGGTACCCAAGCTTGGACAAAAGCGCCTCTCATTCCTGAAACTAAAGCCTCTCGTTGGATACCCGGTCGGAAAAGACCAAAGCAGAATCTTTCCTAGCAAGTTCAGCTTCTAATTCTTTAATTTGAGTTCTTGGTCAGCCTTTAACAGCCCTTCAACTCATCTCTCTCCCGTCAGCATAATCAATTTCTCCGGCGCAACGGCATGCTTCCTCGGACTGCGATATCTGATTGGACAAAGTGTTGTACAAGGTTTAGTACGCCATAGGGTAAATCCGTCCGGTGTGACTCACATGTTGCGGGGTTACATCTTCACATCTTTCTTCAAGGCCAGATGGGCATCATTAAAGAGCTTTCAAAAACAACCGAAGGAGAGCATCAGGTTTGTAGCCCATGGCTCATCGAGCAATACATAACCAATGCCTTTCACGGCGGTTAAATTTTGTCCATATGCATTCGGTATCTCCTCTCTAACACGCAGGGGGGGCCAAATGTGTCAACAGTTCCCTACCTTCCTAGGAGTGTCCACTCGAGGACCTCCGGTGGTCCATGGTCTATTCAGGAACGTAAACAAAACCAGGACGGAGGACTCAGCTCCTTCGGTGTGATCTCTTATACATATGAAAAAACCAAGTAAGAAGTGATTACACAAAAGGTATATAAAGGAAAAGAAACCTCGAAAGGGTAAGACAAAACTTACAGCTAGGTTAGAGCGGACCACAGGAACAAGGTCTTGAACCAAGCCGTCTTCTCAGGATTCCGGGCAGGAACGGGAGTCTCAGTCAGTCTGGTCTCATCGGCAGGATGAGTCTCAACCGTTTCTCCGTGTCCTCTCGACTCGTCGAAGCTCTCGTCATGATCTGCAGCATAATTATGAATGGATGTGTTAGCAGAATCATGACGAGGGACGCTGACATGTTCATCTTCTCGAGACTCGGCAGTTCCCGCATCGTCAACATCTTTCAGCAGGAAGGAGGGATTGGGTGCCACAGTTCGAAGAGGACTCGCGGAAGAGGCCTCCTCAGTAGAATCCTCCTCCTCAGCACGGACAGCAGAAACCTTACGTCTCTTTGTCTTCCCCTTCGAACCACCTTCACCATCAGCAGCTCTTTTTCTCTCGGCTCGCTTCTTAGCGGCCGCACGGGCCTTCCTTTCCCTGATGACAACAATTTTGGGATCAGAAATTTCCACTTCCTTCAACCTGGCAGTCTTTTCCGGAAGAGATTGGTTAACAGGTAAAGGACCGGTGGTACGTTGGGTAATAGCATCTCGAGCAGAAATGGCATCACCCTGCTCAATATACAAGGATGACTGTTGAGTATGACAAGCTTTTTACTAAGACCTATCCTCATGTAGAAAAGATTTTTGGTCTTCCTCGTCGAACCGTCCAGGAGCTCTTGAAGATATATCCCGCTCCTCCTCCCAAGGATGCCTTGACAAAAGTTAATCCGTCTTCCAAAGTTACTTCTGTTTCTCGGGCCGTTCCTTCAAAGGTCATTCCTACTGCCACCACTACGGCCTCCAAGGTTACTCCCTCTGTTATTCGCTCCGACAAGAATCCTGATCCTTCCCATCCTCCTGACAGTTCTAGATCTATACCCAAAGGGGCTGATGTGTAATAGACATTTTTTTGTGGACATGTATGTAATAATTAGATGTACTTTTGATTACTTTCGAACATTGTACTGCCTTATCAAAAGTCCGCTGCGGACTTTCATCTATTATGCTTCTTTACATGCTTTTTGTTATGCCTTGTCTTGTTGTGTTTTCTTTTGTCTAGTATTACTCTTATTTTCATGCGTATCTTAGCAATTTTATGGTTACTAGGATTTTATTTATGATTATAACCATTATCTGCAGGTATGTCCTGTCCGGACGGACTAAACCCCTTCGCCTGACTAGTCCCTGTGACGGTTGTCTAGGTTTACTATGTTCGGAGGGACTAGGCCCATCACTATGATTTATTAGCCCCTGTGACTTGTTTGTCTGTGGGTTTACCATATCCGGAGGGGCTAGGCCCTTCAGTATGATTTATTAGTCCCTGTGACTTAGTTGTCTGTGGGTTTATCATATCCGGAGGGGCTAGGCCCTTCAGTATGATTTATTAGTCCCTGTGACTTAGTTGTCTGTGGGTTTATCATATCCGGAGGGGCTAGGCCCATCACTATGATTTATTAGTCCCTGTGACTTGTTTGTCTGTGGGTTCACCATATCCGGAAGGACTAGGCCCTTCAGTATGATTTATTAGTCCCTGTGACTTAGTTGTCTGTGGGTTTACCATATCCGGAAGGACTAGGCCCTTCAGTATGATTTATTAGTCCCTGTGACTTAGTTGTCTGTGGGTTTATCATATCCGGAGGTAGCGAACCGTCCATCCGATAGTTATAACAATCATTCATCGGAAAATTGCTCTCCCCATCAAAATTTGGAGTAAGAGCTATCATATTCATCAGTTAAATATAATGCTTAGAAATACAGAACTCATAAAACAATAAATCCTACAAGTAGCATTTGCGTAAGTTGATCGCGTGCCAAGTCCGAGGGACTATCTTGTCCTCCATTGTTTGCAACTTGTAAGAGCCATTCTCAAACGCTTCTGTGACCCTGTATGGGCCTTCCCACTTGGGACCCAGCTTTCCTTGATCCTCCACTCTGCTCGCCTCATTCCTTCGATACACAAACTCTCCTGGCCTGAATCCCGCTGGGCGTACCTTCTTATTGTAGTACTGTTCCATTTTTGTCTTGTACCTGGCTTCCCGTATGGCGGCTGCTTCCCTTCGTTCCTGTAGTAAGTCCAGATTCAGACGTTGCTCTTCCTCGTTGAATTCCTCCCTAATCATCAATGTTCGGTAGGACGGCATGCCTATCTCTGCCGGAATAACCGCTTCGCTCCCGTAGGTCAGGCTGAAGGGAGTCTCGCCATTGCTTTGCTTGATTGAAGTGCGATGGGCCCACAACACATTTGGCAATTCGTCTACCCATCCTGCCTTTTCCTTTCCTAACCTGGTCTTGATTCCCTCCATAAGGCTTCGGTTTGCCCTTTCGACTAACCCGTTGGCCTGTGGATGAGCTACCGCTGTATTCATCTGTTGAATCTCAAACCTTGTACACCAACTTTTGAATGGGTCGCTTACCAGTTGTGCTCCGTTGTCCGTAACAATGACTCTTGGGAGGCCATATCTGCATATGATGTTGTCCATCACAAAACGGATCACCTCCTTGCCAGTTATCTTGACCAGTGGCTTTGCCTCCACCCACTTGGTGAAGTAATCGATGGCCACAATTACGAACTTAGCTCCTCCTCTGGCCGGAGTTAATGGACCAAGTATGTCCATTCCCCACTGATAGAAAGGCCACGGGGCCATGATGGAAGTCATGAATGTTTTCGGAAGTCTTGGTATCGGGGAGTGAATTTGGCATGAGTCACACTTATCTACCTCTGTCTTGGCGTCCGCATGCATGGTGGGCCAATAATAACCTTGTCTCATTGCCTTCCTTACTACTGCTCTAGGACCCACATGCATTCCACAAGATCCCATGTGAATTTCTCGAATGACATAATTTGCCTGCAGAGGTCCTACACACCGCAACATGGGGATTAAATACCCCTTTTTGAATAGGACTCCTGACTCCATTGTATATTGGCCTATCATGGCACGTAAAGCTCGTGCCTCATTTTTGTCTGAAGGTACTATGCCTTCCTCCAAGTACTTGATGATGGAAGTCATCCAGTTCTCCCCTTCCTCTTCTACTATAGTCTGTACTTCTTGGACCTCCGTTGACCGCTCATTCAGGACCTCGACCAATATCTCTTTGGTAAGGTGGTTGAACGGAACGGTAGCTAGTTTGATCAACACGTCGGCCTTCTGATTATCTTCTCATGGTATGTTTTCAATGGAGAAGGTCTTAAATTCTGAGATGTACTCTTTAGCTTTGGCTAGGTATTTGATCATTGAGCCTTTGCTAGCTTCATATACCCCATTAACCTGACTGGCCACGAGCTTAGAATCTACTTTAACTTCTATCCATGAGATATTCATCCTTCGCGCTATACGTAGCCCTGCTAGGAGAGCTTCATATTCTGCCTCGTTATTGGTGCTGTCGAATGTTAACCGGAGGGCATAGGCATATTCCACTCCACTGGGTCCAATCAACACTAGACCGGCACCTGAGCCTTTTGAGCTGGCTGCCCCATCCATGTAAAGGGTCCATGCCTCTGTGTCACCTATCTCCGGTGGAACATCCGGCATCCGAAAATATTCATCTTCCCTTTCTCTGTCCGGGGCATCAGAAAGGAAATCTACTAGGACTTGGCCCTTCACTGCACTCCGCGGCATGAAAGAGATTTTGTACGCTCCTATCTCTACTGCATATTTTGCTAGCTTCCCCGAAGCTTCTGTCCTGCTGAGTATGTTTTTGATTGGTTGGTCCGTGATGACCTTTACCGGGTGAGCTTCGAAATATCTCCTTAGTCTTCTTGTCATGTTAATCAAAGAAAGAGCTAATTTTTCCACCGGGGAGTAGTTCTTCTCTACCTCATTTAGTGTTCTGCTCACATATTGTACCGGACATTGCCTTCCATTCTGGTCTGTCAAGAGTACTGCTGAGACTGCTTCCTTAGATACTGCTAGGTACGCATACAGCGTCTCCTTCGGGAAAGGTGGTGTCAAAGATGGAAGTGACATGATCAGTCTTTTCATCTGCTGGAAGGCCTCCTCCGCCTCCGGGGTCCATCGGTATTCGTGCTTGTTCTCCTTTGTCATATTTTTGAGTATGTTGATGAAAGGAAGGGCCTTTTCGGCTGATTTGGCCAGGAAACGATTTAAAGAAGCTAGTTTTCCGCTGAAGCTTTGCATTTCTTTTAATGTTTTAGGAGATTGAAGATCTGATATAGCTCTGGTCTTTTTAGGATTCGCCCGAATTCCCTCCGAAGTGACCATGTATCCCAAAAATTTGACTTCCTCTACTCCGAACGAACATTTTTTGGGATTGAGCTTCATGTTTATTGTCTTCAAGTTTTCAAACGTCTCGGCTATATCAGCCAAGAGACTTTTCTCCTCTTTACTTTTGATTACCATATCATCTACGTATGCTTCCAAGTTTCTTCCTATCTGGTTTTGAAAGGTCGAGTCTACCAGTCTCTGATAGGTGGCCCCTACGTTCTTCAAACCTAACGACATCTTTGTATAACGGTACGTTCCCTGTTCCGTGTAGAAGGCTATCTTTTCCTCGTCCTCTTTTGCCATTTGGATTTGATGATACCCTTTGTAGGCATCCAGAAAACACTTGTACTTGAAACCCATAACTGCTTCAACTTTGCAGTCTATGTTAGGTAAAGGATAATAATCCTTTGGGCAGGCGGAATTTAGGTTCTTAAAATCGATACACATTCTCCAGGATCCATCACACTACTTGACTAAAACCGGGTTGGAGATGTATGTCGGGTATTTAACCGGACAGACTATTCCCGCTTTGATCCATTCGGTTACTTCCTTGGTAACTACCTCACTTTTTTCGGGAGAAAAGGTTCTTCTTTTTTGACATACTGGATCAAGGGAAGGGTTTACATTAAGACATGCTCTATGATCTTCCGAGGGACTCCGGTCATGTCGGCAGGTTCCCAAGCGAACACCTCCATGCTGCCTTTCAAGAGAGTTTTTAGTTGATCCTTACAGTCCTTGGAGAGTCTTCCTCCAATGGTGACCGTCTGGTTTGGAAAGCTTGGGTTGACAATTATCTACTCGGTGGCATCCGTACCTTCTTCTTCTTGGGGTGTTTCTTCCCTTACCATCTGTTTCCCTTCTCTAAGTCGGCATTCAGCAATTATGGTTGTCCGAGTGATCAAAGTAGCTATTCCTTTTGGAGTTGGGAATTTGATCATTGAATGAATAGTTGACGGGATAGCATGCAATACCTTGAGGCCTGGTCTCCCAAGTATTACATTGTAAGGAGATGGTGCCCGAATGACTATGAATTTCATTGCTGTCCTCCGGCTCAACCCTTCATTTCCAAAACATACTTCTAGATCAATTTTTCCCAAGGGTTTTGCTACTTCCCCTGCAAAACCCACCAGATCCGTTCAGGTTTCCCTGAGTCCGGCCTTCACTTTCACAGGCAGGTTCTCAAAGCAATGTTCGAACATGACCTCCACCGATGATCCGTCATCCACATAGATCCGTCTTACAAGATATCCTTCACGTCATCCGTCATAATTGGTGGGAAAGAGATGTGGGTGTTCATCCAAGACTCCTTTGCTTCGCGGTCCTTTCATTTCTTCTTTTTAGAAAAGTGAACGTCGACCATGTTAATTACCTTCGGCGTTGGAGGGTTTCTGTTTTGTCTCCTTTCCACCCTCTGCCTCAGGTCTTTCATCAGATGATACAGCTTTCCCGATTCCAAAGTGATTTCCAGTTGCTTTCTTAATTTGATACAGTCATTTGTGTGATGACCCTTGTCCTGGTGATAATCACAATATTTGTCTGGGTCGCCCGTCCTTAACGGATTAGCCACAGGTCTTGGTGGTGGTTACTGCAATTGCGTTTTCGTTGCCAGTATTTCCTTAGGGCACTTTGTCAAGGAATCTAATGAAAGTACCGGTACGGTTCTGCTTGCTTGCTCCCTTTGGGGATATGGAGCTCTGTGATCTCTGTGTCTTCCTGTATTGAAGTTATCTCTGGCCTTGTAAGAATTTCTATAGTCGCCCTTTCGGAAATATTTTCCCTGGTTGCTCCGGCCGTCTCGATCGTCTCTTCTAGAAGCTGGAAAAGTCAGTCGCTGGTGGACGTCTCTTGACCCTGCCGGAAAAGACAATCGACGATGAATGTCTCGTGATTCCCCTGCTGGTAATTCCGCAAGGGCGTATGCTTCCTCAGCCCTTATGAACTCATCTAAACATTTCATCATTTCATCGACCGTCTTGGGCACATTACTAGCAAAACGCTTAGCTAGTTTGGGGGATTTAACGGAATCCATGAATGACAAAATCTTCATAACTTTTGGGACACCAATGATATATCCTGTCTCCACCGTCCATCTTTCTTTGAATGCCGTTAGGGTTTCGTTGGCTTTCCTCACTATCTTGGTGATTTCGTGAGGTTCTTTATAACACGCCTTCCTGATTGAATATCTAGTGGTGAAAGCTTCTCTCAATTTCCACCATTCGTCTATGCTATTGGGGGAAAGACTTTCGAACCACCCCCTGGCCTATCCGTCCAATGTTTGTTGAAACATTCGACACCATACCGGCATGGGCCATTCCCCAGAGTTCGCAGCCCTCACAAAACGATTCAAATGGTCTGCCGGGTCAGTGGTCCCGTCATACAATGTGATGTTGGTTGGCATGATATGCTCCGGACTAGAGAACTCGATTATTCTTCGTGTAAATGGCGTCCTTAATGTTTCCTTGAAAGGCTTACTTAGATCTCCATCATCAACCTCCTTCCCCTTCACAATGCGACCTTCGTTGGGGTCTTGGTCCTCTATCTCAAAGTTCAGCCGTATCGGGTTAGCTTTGTTTCGTTTGTTGTGATCTTTGATTATAGACTTCATGGCGGATATGTGCCCTTCGATTTGTTCTTTTGTTAGAGGGGGAGTTCCTTCTCGGTCGTCTTGACACTCCGGAGCTCCACCTCCAGCGGGACTAGTCATCATTGGTAGGTAAGATCAGATAGTCCCACGGATGGCGCCAATTTGTTTAAGTAATTTACCGTTCTAGAGGAAATAGGAGAGTTCCGCACTTCTAGACGAGTAATCCACCTAAATATCTGAAAGTAAGACAGAGAACCCGTTAGCTCGCCCCGGGTGTTGACCCAGGACCAAGCTCGGGCGTGAAAGTAAGTATTTTGTAAGAGCCGAAGGGGCTGCGAGTAATAAATGTATGTGTGTGTGTGGTCAGATGATCATTCTCAAGTAGTAAATGCTTGGATATTTATACTACTTAAAATACTTTTTGGAAGTACTGTTCTTGATACCTTGGGAATGAAGGACACGACCTATGCCTAGCCTTTGCCTTGGGTGTCGATACTCCTTGGAGACACCGCTCCTTAATTTCCGGGATAGTGATGTTGCATAGGTGCTTGTTATTATCCAACAGTTTGAAGAGTTGTCTCTCTTTATCGAGTCTAATGTTTTGTCTCCTTTTGGGTTGATGTAGTGCGCCCGTCCAGACCCGTATGACCCGTTCGGATATAGGGCCCATCCGGTATATACGCTGACAGTCACTAAAGCCCCTTCTTCTTGTAGTGACAAGATCCCCTCTTATACTAACTTAGCTTCTCACTATATTTTATGTTTGATAAATATTAAAAAATGAATGATTATAATGATTAACCTCACTGAAGTGTTCTACCTTTGAAAATCTGCACACTTTATAATGTTGTGTTTTTTGGTCCATGTAGGGGTCAACGAGCAACTCCATCACTATGAAAGTAAAAAGATTTAACACACGTTAGTATTTAGCGAAAAAAATTACACCGTTCGTCCTCAAGGATGCACAGTGACTCACTTTTATTAACGGAGGGATGATAATTGAGCGAAGTTTGGGTCCAGGATGTGAGACGGTCTTTTGGCAAACCATTATGCACAATTTTATATTTTTCTTAAAGGTAGTACTTTTGTAGTAGAAAAATTATTTATATCGTGTATTTTTTTGATAATTTTGTGCGTATACTTGTATATCATTTTAGTCATTCCTTTTGAACAACCTTTCACACAATTTTATATTTTTCTTATCTCATAAGCAATATAAACGAGAACGTCTAAATCTTTCTTTGTTGAAAAATAAGTCCAACAAACTTTGAAAGTTAGCGCGGAATATAGACTCAAAGAAAACATATGCGTGACCTCAAACGTTACATTCTTCTTTGTTCGTTCGTTAATTAATACAATGTAACGTTTGGGGTCACGCGTGTATTTTCTTTGAGTCTATATTCCGCGTTAGCTTTCAAGGTTTGTTGGACTTGTTTTTCAACATTCTTAAAAAGTTATGTAATTTAATATATAAAAATTATCAACTAATTGTTACTCCCTCCGTCCCAAAATTATTGTCCCCTATTGATTTTTTCGGTCTTTTTCTTCGAACTTTGACATTAAATATTTTGGTTTGTGTTATGTTATATTTGATGCAAAATATATAAATTGATTGGTTTTTGATTGTATTTTCATTGTTATAATTTTCATCAAGTATTATATAACACAAACAAAAATATTTAAAGTCAAAGTTGAAAGAAAAAGACTTAATAAGTCAATAGGGGACAATAAATTTGAGACTGAGGGAGTACTATTAATCTACAGTAACAGTGAATAGATTTGTTATATATTAAAGAAACTCAATATCAACAAGATGGTCACTATAGTCTAGTGGTAACAAATTAAAGGTGATTTGTGAGGGACGTGAGTTCGATTCCAACCCATATAATGTTTCTGCTATTTGTATATGTTATCAGCAAGAATTTTCCTTTGATTTACTACTTTAACTTAGTTCATAAACCATTAAAAACATGTAACATTACATGTTTTATATAAATTCAGATACGCTTTAAATTTTCGTAAAATAAAAAATCATCTCAAAACGTTCAAATAAAATTAACTTTTATCTATGCATATCATTTTTATTGTTAACTCTTTCTATTGAAGAGGTATTATCATTAACACAATTATATTAGTATTGCTATGAAGATTATTTAAAATTAAAATTAGAATTCGTAAATACGAAAGAATTTTTTTACACCCACTGCACTGCGCGGGCAATATTTTTCTCGTTATTATAAATTTTGTAAATATCTATTAATTGTTTACCAGATGAATATTTAGTGCTTGTAAAAAAAGTATGTGATAAAAAGAATGCTGAGTATAAATATTTTTCAATTAATTGTTTACTGCTAAACATAGATACATAAATTTAATCGAAGTTATCATAATACCCTTAGTTGAAGTTATTATTACATAATTTTAAATTTTTTTATTAATTAATTAGGTAATGAACAAAATTTTCATTATGCAATATGTAAGAAAGAAAAAAAAATGATAATTATGTTTTTTCTTAATTATTATCAAAAAATAGTGATTTTAAGTGGAGTACAATAAGAAATATAATATAGGATATCACTTAGGATTAAAAATAATGATTAAAAAAGGGACGTTCAGAGGAGATCGCCAATATATACATATAGAGTCTCACATCCTTTTGTAACCCAAACTTCGTTTTTGTGATAGATTCACTCTTCGCCCAACCACCTTGCTCACCTTGCATGAGTCGATATGATATCGTTGTACATGAGATGTTCAACGGAGGAGTCAAGATGGCATCGTTTACATGAGAAGTTAAACAGATGAGTCGTGATACTATCGTTGTACATGAGATGTTCAACGGAGGAGTCGAGATGGTATCGTTGTACCTGAGATGTTCAACGGATGAGTCGAGATGCTATCGTTATACTTGAGATGTTCAACGGAGGAGTCGAGATGCTAAAAATTGTTTTCTTTGCTTTTTAATAGCATCGGGAAAATTATTTTGGATGTGAATTTTTTATGGAAAGAGGAACGAGTCCGTCTACTAGTCGGTTCTCCTGGAGTTTCAACGACTCCAAGTTATTCTCCAGGACCTTCAACGACTTCAAGTTATTCTCCAGGACCTTCAACAACTCAAATTTATTCTCTATGACCTTCAACAGCTCCAAGCTATTCTCCGGGACCTTCAAGAAATGCAAAGTGTGCAACGGATGAGTCGAGATGCTATCGTTATACATGAGATGTTCAACGGATGAGTCGAGATGCTATCGTTGTATATGAAATGTTCAACAGATGAGTCGAGATGTTATCGTTATACATGAGATGTTCAACGAATGAGTCGAGATACTATCGTTGTACATGAGATGTTCAATGGAGGAGTCGAGATGGTATCATTGTACATGAGACGTTCAACGGATGAGTCGAGATGCTATTGTTGTACATGAGATGTTCAACGGAGGAGTCGACATGCTATCGTTGTACATGAAATGTTCAACGGATGAGTCGAGATACTATCGTTATACATGAGATGTTCAACGGATGAGTTGAGATACTATCGTTGTACATGAGATGTTCATAGGAGGAGTCGAGATGATATCGTTGTACATGAGATTTTCAACGGATGAGTCGAGATGCTATCGTTATACATGAGATTTTCAACAGAGGAGTCGAGATGTTTTCGTTGTACATCACAGAGGTGTCAAGATGCTATCGTTGTACATGAGATGTTCAACGGTGGAGTCGAGATGTTATCGTTGTACATGAGATGTTCAACGGATGAGTCGAGATGGTATCTTTGTACATGAGATGTTCAACGAATGAGTCGATATGCTATCGTTGTACATGAGATGCTAAATGAATGTTTGTTTTTGTGTTACTTGATGAATGTGCAGCCTGAAAAAGTATACAATATCATGTTCAACTGGAAAGTTCATAAATGACAAGTTTAATTAAACGAACCGAAAAATCAGATCGAACCGAGAAAACAGACCGACCGGATCGAAACGAGAAACCAAAATGCATTTTTTATTAGTATTTATGTAATAAAAATTTATAAAAACATATAATTATAAATAATTATTATATATTTTATAAATAATAAATATATAAATGAGTAAAAATACTAATTATAAAAAAGAGCCTTTCAAAAAAAAATTATAAAAAAGATTCTTCGGTGACATGTCGTCGGGATACTTTCGTCAACAACTATTTACTTTAGTCAACAAAAGTCAACAAACGTTTAAACTCTTCCCCGGCGACATACTTTTAGCCACGCCACCCCCAAAGTCATTAACTAATGACTTTGGTTAACCACGGTCAACACTTTGGACAACATTTTTCCCGGCGACATGTCGCCGGGGAAAATAGAGCGGGAACTTTGCCGCTAAGAATTTTCGTAGCATTTTTGGGCAAAATCTGATGAAAGTTTCCCCGGCGACATGTCTATGGGGAAACTTTTAGTCAAACTTTGACAAAAATCTAACAAAAATAGTGCCACGTCGAATATCTTTTTGTCGTTTAGTGAGTTTTCCCCGGCGACATATCGTCGCCCGTTCTCCTTTTCTTGTAGTGATTTACTTGCATTGTATCCGGGCCCAAACTATAAATTATAATGCAATGACCTAGAGAGTTCTTTTTCTTTATCAAATTTCAGCTTTCCTTTGGTCGTTTGTCTGATGCACGTGGTCAGCGATTGTCCAAATGTTTAAAAAAGTTTTTTTTTGCTGCAATGTATTTTTTGGTCTTCTGGGAGGGTCCCAGGTTATTGGAAGTTTTCACTTTTGTGGGCCTGGTATCCATTTGGTTAATTTTGCCTTTAGTTTTGTCTTGTGGGATTTAAGTCTTGTAGTTTATTGTCTTGTCCTTGTTTCATTTTGCTATATTCGGTTTTGGGTCACTAGGTGCCATGTGAAGTACTTGTTTTCTTTTCTTTGGGTCCCTCTCACTTTTAATTAGCTTGATTAGTTGTAGAGGATGCCTTGTATTGTATGAGTAACTTTGTTTTTGCTTTGGTTCTATGTTAGTGTTGCCTTTCTAAAAAAAGTATATTTTTCATGATTAATTGCTTAAATTTAGGGTGAGTTTGGTTTGTGGGTTTTGCATTTGGATTTAGGATTTTGGACTCAAATCTCACGTTTGGTATATATTTGTGGGACCCATGACTGGGCTTCATGCCCTTAAATGAGGTATTTCATCAATCCAAAATATTCGGTGGATTTTTGAAGAAAAGGTAAAGAATTCTTGAAAAATGTGTAACATATACTCCCTCCGTCTCATAATAAGTGTCCACTTGGACTTTTTTTAGTATTTTTTATCTAACTTTGACCATAAATATTTTTATTTGTGTTATATAATACTTGATGAAAATTATACCATTGAAAATTCATTTAAAAACCGAATCTATTAATATAACTTTTATTAAGTATTATATAACACAAATACAAATATTTATGGTCAAAATTCAATAACAAAGACTTTGAATATTTCAAGTGGACACTTATTATGGGACGGAGGTAGTATTTGTTTATTACCTTATCTTAGATCTTTTATTATATATCAGTGGATAATATTTTTATTATATTATTTATCCATTCTAAATTTCTATATTATTTTAATAAAATAATACTTTATTTATTTTATAATATATTTTCTCTCTCTTACTTAAAATCTAAATCCAAATCTAAATCCAAATTTAAATCCAAATTCAAATTCAAATCCTAAACCTATCTTCAAACCAAACGGACCCTTAGCTCTTCCGGTGAGGTTATAGAAATGTGTACTTAAAGTG
>BQNB010094745.1:0-25573 GCA_026074375.1 Tanacetum coccineum
TCATTTCTGACCAATATGGCGTATCCAGAAAAAGAGATACGGTATAACACCCTGTGTTTTTAAGTCATTGACGACGTCGATAAATCTACTATTTATTTTTAGTGTTGAACGCGGTTGCTTTAAATCATAATTGTTAAGCTAAATCGCGTAGGCTAAAAATTAGCATTCAATGTAAACGGGCATCAAACGATTAAATGTTCACATCGATCAAGTATTAAATAATTATTTTGAGAATAATTATGGTCTTTGTTCATTTTATTTTTATCGGATACGTAAAGTGTAGACGTTTTACAATAAATTACATTTAGGCATACCCGGAACCACCATAACTTTTCTACGCTTCAACAAATACCCACTTTTATACCCAATACATAAAAATTACATAATATTATCCTACATACATACATATGGCCATTTATAGGATAAAAGAACCAAAGAAAAATCAACTTGAAAAACACATTTCCTTATTATCATGGGATGTTCTTAACTATTAGGGAACATTTGAATATTTTCCACATATCTTTGACCTAGACCATCCCTTAGACCTTACCATGTTTCCTTGACTAATCCTATACCATATATACATGTATCTACTAGTAGGAAAACTCATACAAGCAAAAACACTTTACAAAAATCAAACCAATACTCCCTTTAGCTCACATATAAGCTATCGGGCAAAATACAACCTTTTTTTAGCAATCCAACTAACAATTTTTATAAACATATTTACATAACACATCTCATATCATATCTAAGATACCTCAAAAGTATTTTGAAGCCTGTTTTTAATTATTTACATGTATGAAAGCAAGAAATCAAGATTAGGGTTTTTATTTGGAAACAAGGGTTTTCTTAAGTACAAGCTTGGGTTTTAAAGATAAACACGGGTTTAGCATTTGTTTCTCATCATCATCATACATCATAAGGTCTATTTTAAACCTTTATGCTTTTAGTTTATGAGTTTTTATGTTTAGGATGTGCTATATAGTGAATCACCCATTAGGGATACTTTGAACATGGAAAAATATAATTTATTTCTTGGGGTGATTATGATTTTTTACACTTTCTCACATATTATGATGTTGGTAATATCAAGAAATAAAGGATATATAAGTCTTGTACAATCTCGGTTTGTTTCTTAAGCATAAAATGTTATATAAAACTTGGTAATAAAAGATAATTTAGAAAGTTTATGATTTTATGTAAAGTTAATAACTTGTGATCTTGATGATCTTGGACAAATATGAACTTATGGACATTATTATATGTATAACATATGATATATATAATTATAAAAGACTTGTGGTAAATTGTGAGGTTGAAAAGTATATAAAACATATTATATAAATAAATTATATAAAAGATCATATAGGGTCAGTAGGTTTTCGAATTTCAAACAGAGGATTTTATATTTTTATAAGATAATACAATTCACGACGATTCCGAAAAGGTAAGAAACTTGTTAAACGGATTAATAACGAAAAAGTTACGTTAAAAACGAGTTATACGTTAATTAAACGGAGTTTATAAAATAATTTTTATAAAATTTATATCAAACAGCTAGTTTAGTATTTTTAACAAATAATACATATTTTTAAGATTCTAAAATGATAAGAATCATAATTTTTCAATTAATAGATATAATGAGTTATGAATTTCGAGAGTTTACGACAATTAAAACTTTTATAAAACTATTTTTATAAAAGTTACTATTCATGACAGAAAGTTATATTTTTGTAAACCTCATAAAATTATAGAACTTTCAAAAACGAGAACGTCCTCGAAAGAAAGAATCGGTTAAAAAAAGGAGCTATAACGAATTAATACGACATTTTACGGGTTTTACGTCGTCGAATTTTCGATTTAAATAAAAGAACGTCTGATTTGTGAACAGTAAAAGTTACTGTTCACCAGAGAGTTCAAAATATCGAAAATGTCAAATTATTGATAAACTCATCCTAATACGAAAAGATAGGGCATCAAGAAACGTTCAAATTCGGGCATAAAATGTCTAAAGTTATGATAGTTTACTTAAAACGATATTAATAAACGTTTTTACTTATTAAACGTAATTTTACCAAAACAACCATTAGTTGGTGATTGAAACTATATTGAATTCATATGTGGTTTTCAAAGTACTATCATTACTATAGGGTGTTTAAGTTTTCATAATGTGGCCATATTCAGATGGTGTATCGACGAGTTTGTTGGATTTTCGATTTTAAAGTGTCCTAACTCCTCGAACGTCATGTCATGAACTATTAAATTGTGATAGCACCGGACGTTTAGTACGATGGTGTAACAACTATAAGATTATATTTTAGTACTCGGTTACATATACGACCTATGTACATTTAGGAGGTTGCCATTCGATCTTTTAGTGACGCTTTATCTGCGATATTTGGATTATCTAGAACTCAAGGGGTGAGGTTCTATAGCCCTACATTTTTACGATTTCATGATTTATAATTTATGGGGTGGAAAAATGCTTTGTTTTATAATTGGACGCAGTATTGATTACATGTTGCCTAAGTAGCGATAAACCCAAGGTTAAGCCATTATCATGAACTGTCAATTGATCATAGATGTAGTTGGGAATTTCCACTATGTGAGCGCGATGTTATTTAATTAGATCTATTCGGGGAAAAAAATCCTCCCCGTTCGGGTGACTAGCTATCACCGTTAACGACGTTATAGCATGTCGGAATTTTGGATGTTTGGGTTTGATATCCGGTTATGGGCGGTAAAAATTGCAATATATAGTTTATTTGCAAGAAAGATTGTCGAGACTTCAGTGTCATGAGCTTCAATGTAATATGTAATAAGTTTTGTGACATCCTGCATGTGTTGCATTATCACTAATAGTCTTGCCGGTCCTCATTATTCTGATTTATTCGCAAACCTATGAATTTCAACCGCAATTTTGTTGACGTTTTTAAAGCAATGTTTTCAGGGAGTTCAATAGGCATGGGATGTCAGGGATGCATTGGTTACATTTGGTATTGACACGCTTAAAGATTTTAGTGTGCATCATATTTTGGGAAATGTTATTGTCAACTTTTGTCAATATTCAACAATGACAAGGATCCACAGTAAAGCTATATGCTTTTGTATTAAGTCTTTCAATTAAATCTAATGTATCATTTTAAACGACTTTTTGTGTCGTTCTTATATATCTTGTGCTATTGATCTTGAAGTAACACGCCCCGGACCCTTATTTCACAGTTCGGACCCAATTTGGGGGTTTGTTACAGAAATTGGTATCAAGAGCCAAGGTATAGAGAACCAGGTCAAAGTTTTTGCTGGACATAAAACCTTTGCAACACAACGAATGCATACATAGGGGTTGTACACCGGGAACCATTACATATGTGCATACATTCATGCATATACTATTTGTTGCATTAGTGGGACTAGATGCATTCATAATTGATATACGTGGTTATAATATATTACGTATATTACAATAAGAGTCGTATATATACTCATAAGTTGTTTCTGCTGGTCACAGTAGTCATGTCAGCTGATTCTGCCGTTACCTATACTTCTGTTCACTCTGAGGCACGATCTTGGAGTATTCCATCTGAGAATCCTTACGAGGTTGGGCTGCCGTCAGTTGTTGGAGCGGCACACGTTCTCCAGAGTATGTTACCTGAGGGACATGTACAGTGTACATTCCTGAGCTGAGACATCCTGAGGACTGTTGCAAGATGAGGATGAGACCCCTAACCTTACTACCACACCATTCTTTTTATCTCCACGTATTCGACCTCTTAGTCCCTAGAGCATCTCAAGGTTGAGATGAGTGTGTAGCATTAGCCCTATTTCCATTCAACTATAACCCATCAGGGACACCTTTATTATTACCTATACCTACACCATGCACCTTTACTAGCCGCGCTGTGATATTAACCCGAGGCTTATACACGCCGCATCGGATGAGAAACTACTAACCTTACTATCCAGACATGGGTGTGGAGATTGGATAGAGAGTTCTGCTGCTGCTGGCTGCGAGACAGCCAGGGACCCACTATAGAGAACAGACTCTAGGATATTGAGATGGAGGATTATGACCGCCTTAGAGTTTGGTCAACGGAGGGTCATTACATCGGTAGATGTTTTGCACTAGGGGAAGGGTTCAGAGTTTTCGCCACACCGACATCACGATGAACAGATGGATCGTTGCAGCTTGTGAGAGCTGAGATTGTGGTATTGAGGACGAGACGAAGACTTGCTTTACGTGTAAGAGAGTACTTCGGGGACCCGTCAGGACTTGGCTAGGTCTAAAGCTCACTGCAGTGGCATTAAAGGCAACGAGGTTACATAGTATTAGAGACTGACGGCGCGTCGCACGAGTGGCTGCGTTGGCTTGCCAGATGATCTTGTTGTTCTGCATACATGCGTTCCAGGCCCCTCTGGAGGCTGGAGCACGGAGTTGACACATTGGAGGACACTTGGTTAGCAGTTCCTAGACTGTGGTCGATGATTGTCATCTACTATGTAGTCTGTTAAGATTTATGGGGTTACTCGCCAGCTAGCAGGCGGAATAGATCTTTTGTTTTGGTTAGCTATCATTTATAGATCTTTTGTCTTTGATTAGTTATCATTGGTTTATAGCCTACTAAGTTTTACGGGTAAAACGCCTGCTAGTAGGGCTCTATGTGATTTTCATTTTGTAAACTAGCGATAGGAATCATTATTACCAAAAGTCATGTTATATTTCCAGGTTATATATGGGAATGGATGTATTATGTTATAGCGATCTTGCTGGGGTTATATATTTCAACTGGCTGATGTGAATTTATTTTATTTATGATTGCATATGTTTTGACATGTTATGATTGTATGGAATCTAAGGGTATTGTATTTTCTTGTGATTGAAGAATAATGGCACCCAAAGAGACCCAAAGGTCAACCGAATGCCCCACCAGTTACACCAGCCCCCCAACAACACATCTGTTACTGAGGACAAATTCAGGCCTTATAATGGATCATGGAGGTTGCTGCTGCCAATGGCTTTGAGGCAGAAGCCAAAGCAGGGTTAGAATCGGCTACAACAGCAATTGGTTCAGGACCAAGGCCAGCCCAAACTGCTCGCGAATGCTCTTACTCTGAATTCTTGAAATGCAAACCTTTGGACTTCAAAGGTACTGAGGGAGTTGTCAGACTCACTCGATGGTTTGAGAAAATGGAGTCTGTGTTTAGCATTAGCAATTGCCCAGCAGCTAGTCAGTCAAAATTAGCGATTGCACTATGCAAGATGATGCTCTTACATTGTGTTATAATGCCCATGTTAAGGACCCACTACCTACTGAAGCAGCTCATGCCATGAACATAGGGCAGCAATTGAAGAAATTGATGACTGATAAGTATGCCCCGAGGGGCGCGAGATCAAGACGATTGAGACTGAGATGTGGTATTTAGGTCAAGGGCACCGATTGTGGTGGCACTAATAGTGACGATTTCAGCCCACCTGCTTGGATGCTATTAAGAATGTTACAGAAGAGTTAGGACAAGATTGAAATGTATATAGGGGGATTGCCACGATATGATACTTGCAGTGTAAAGGCATCAAACATTGTAAGGAACCATGCAAGAAGTTATTGAGTTTACAACTGAGTTGATGGAGGATAAGACCCAGGCCTATGCTGAACGTCAGGCAAAAAGGAAAAGAAAGAATGATGATCTTTCCAAGAACAATCAAAACCAACAGAATAAGAGGCAGAACAACAGAGCAGGCCCTACAATGCAGGCAATAGTGAAAGGAAATCCATATGCCGGGGTTACTAAACCTCTGATTGTTCCAAGTGTAATTACAATCATGATGTCCTTGTCCACACAAGTGCAGTAACTGCATGAGGGTTGGCCATGCGACAAGGACTGTAAGACATCGACCTGCCACAAACAACAATAACAACAACCGCAACAACACAACAAACAAAACTCAAACTACCGTAACAAACAACAATAACTCAAACAGGCAATGGTTGCTTTGGTGCGGAGCTCTAAGGGCCATTTTAAAAGAATACTGCCTAAGCACTGAGAAAACACAATGACCGTGGGTAATTCAAGCTGGAAATGACAGGGCTCAGTGAAGGTGTATGTGGTTTTGGAAATGAGGGGGGCAACCCAGGACAAACATCGTTGCGGGTAACGTTCATTCTAAACAACCGCTATGCTATATCTTTTTGATAAGGGTGCCGGATCAGGAGTTTTGTGTCTACTATATTATGCTCCCAAATTGACATCAAGCCATCTACCATAGATTACTATTATAATGTCGAAACTAGCTAACGGGAGGATAATTCATTGGGTTAAAACTACTATGCTTAAGCGTTGAACATTAAACTTCCTAAACCACCAAATTTCAACATAAACTTAATGCCTGTAGAACTTGGTAGTTTTTGTTGCTAATCATCAGGTAATGGATTGGTTTGGCCGATATCAGTACAAAGCGGTCATGGTATGTGCCGAAAAGATTGTTCGGCCATCCCCTAGAGAAAATTAAAACCTTAATCATTACAAGGTTGATGAAGAGTACTCAGGGAAATGTGACACGGATTAACATCATTTCGTGCAATAAGCGGAGAAGTACATGGAAAAAGGAGTTCCTATCTTTTTGGCACATATCACATGCAAAGAGGTTGAAGACATGTCGGAGGTGAAGCAGGACTTGAGGATGGTACCATTTGTTACTAGATTTCCTAAATTATTCATGAGGATATTGCGGAGCGGGTTTCCTCCGATACTCTGACAAGTGGAGTTTCAAAATTGAATTTGGTATTGGTGCCTTGCACATGTGCACGTCCACATTTATCGATTGGCGCCTTTCGAGATGATAGAGTTTTCTGAGCAACTGATAGAACTGTCGAGATGTTTCTTAATAAAGGCTTTATAAGACTAGTTCCTCACATTGGGGTGCTCCGTTCGGTTCTTGTTTGTCAAGAAGTAAGACGGATTCATTCGATGTGCATCGTATTACGGGAATCTGTATTAAACTAAACGGTGTTGAACCGTAATCCGCCTCCCAGAAGAATTAATGTTCTATTTGATCAGCTTCAAGGTCGAGTGTCTACTCAAAAATCAACCCTTAAGCGTCAGGTTATCACCAATTGAGGACGTTCGAGAAGATGAAATTACAAAAGACTGCCTTCAGGTACTCGATTATGGCCATTACGAATTTCAAGTATGCCGTTTGGTTGACAAACAGCACCTGCTGCTGTTTATGGACCTCAAGATCCGAGTATGCAATCCTTATCTGGTCAAGTTGTAATTGTCTTTTATTGACGATATTTTGATCTTATTCCAAGAGCAAGCACAGAGCCGAAGAGCATCTGAAGATATTATTGGTGTTGTTGAAGAAAGAGGAGTTGTATGCCAAATTTTTCCAAATCGTGAATTTCGGATCCCAGTTACAGTTCCCTCAGGACAGGTGATCGATTAGTGATGGTATTTCATTGTAGGATACTAACCAAGATTGAGTCCATTAAAGATTGGACTTCTCCTAAGTCACCAACGGGAAGATCCATCAAGTTTTAGGTCTTGCTGGGATTACCGGATGATTCATTGATGGGTTTTTCAAAAGTCGTCAAACAATGGGACTAAGCCTTACTCAAAGATGGTCAAGTTTGAGTGGGGCGGATAAACAAGATGTAGATTTTAAACTGTTGAAGAAAAGTTGTGCAGTGCACCAATCCTGCAATTACCTGAAGGGCCAAGCGAAGATTTCATCGGCATTACTGACGGACACTTTCGTAGAAGGGTTTGGGCGCTGTATTGATATAGAGAGAAAAAGTGATTTCTTATGCATTCCAGCCAGTTGAAAGATTCTTTTTAAATGAGTAGTACATCGGCTCATGATTTAGAAACTTGGTGCAAGTGGTGTTCGCTCTCAAGATCTGGTGACAGATTTATATGGAAACTAAGTGTTCGGTGTTCACGATCACAAAGAAGTTTGCAACACATCTTAGATCAAAAGTGTTTGAACATGAGTTCAACGCCGTTGATGGTTAGAGTTGCTAAGTGATTACGTGAGATATTAGTTATCACCCGGGGAGAAAAGCAAATCTCGTTGTATGATGGCTTTTTTGAAAAGAAAGATTCGAGAACCACCGTTAAGAGTTCAGTGCCGTACGTCATGACTATTAGATAGGATCTTCTCAAACAGATTTACAATGCTCAGAATGAAGCGTCGGGGGGGGGGAAATCATAAGTACAGTAAGAGTGAAGACGTTGGGGGATGCTTGATTGAAATTGCTAAATTTCCAGAAGCGATTAGAGAAACAAAAGTTGAGCCACGTGCGGATGGGAACCGTGCTCTCAATCAGAATTTGGCTTACCTTGTTATGGAGATTTACTGGACTGATATCTTGGCACGGATGTCCTACAAATCAAAAAGTACTTCATTAATTTTCTTGGGGTTCTGACAAAATGTACCAAAGACATGTAGAAACTATAATTGGTCGGGACCAACTGAAAGCGCACATAGCCATTTTGTTAGCAATCAAAGTGTTTGACTGTGCTAGGTCAAGGCCAAACATTCAAAGGGCCATTGGATTGTTGGTACACCCAAGATACCTGAATGGTCAGTGGGACAACACATCACCATGGATTTTGTTACAAAGCTTCTCTAAGAACATTCACGGCTTATGAAACCATATTTGGTGTGATCGCTTGACCGGCTCACTAAGACTGCGATCTTCAACCCAATGAGAGAGAACGATCCTTTGGATAAACTTGCAAGATTGTACCATTGGAGGTGGTCACGAGACATGGAATACCTGTTTTCCAATCTTTGTGACTCGCGACCCGAAGCGATTCGCATCAAATTTCTGGAGGTCACTTCAGGAATGTTTGGGTTATCAAATCTGGTTATGTGTACAGCGTCCATCCACAAACAGAATGAGCAAAGGAGAGGACCATTCAAAACTCTCGAGGATATGCCTTTGCGTGCTTGTGCAATCAAATTTGGGGGAAAGGGTTGGGTTAACATTTTACCTTTGGGTCGAGGTTCTCATATAACAACATTTGCTTATCACGCTAGCATCAAGGCCGACACACATTCAGTAACAGCACATTTATGGTCAGAATTGTCGTTCACCTGTTTGTTGGAACTGAAGTTGGCAGATAGCTCAAAATACCTTCGGTACAGAAACCTAATTAAGTGACCCACTGGTCAAATAGCCAGACAAGCAAAGGATGCAAGACGCTCTGTGATCAGACCGAGAGTTACGCTGACTTGAAGCGGTAACCCAATGGAGAATTCCAAGTGGGATAAAGTTATGCTCAAGGTTTCACATTGGAAAAGGGGGGTCGTTAACGTTTTGGCAAACGGTGGGGAGAAGTTAAACCATAGGTATGTTGGGACCTTTCAAGGTGTTTGAAAAGGTTTTTGGAGGAATTTGCTTAAAAGCCTCGAGCTTCCTGAAGAGCTGAGCCAGAGTTCATAATACACTTCCATGGTGTCCCCATACCTGAAAATGTTGTCATGCCGACGAACAATTAGCGTTCGTTAGATGGAATTCATCTTGATGACAAGCTTCATTTTGTGAGGAAACCATTAGAAATAGTGGGTCGTGAAGCTTTTAAACGTTTTGAGGAAAGCGTGATTCCATTTGGTCAAAGTTCGATGGAACTCCAAAGAGTAGGTCCTCGAGTTAGTATCGGGATACGTGAAGAACCTAATCAGAAGAAAATATCCACCACCTCTTCATCAAGACCACCACGTCGTCAAGATGCACATATGAGACGTGAGGACAAGGCTAGTTTAACGGGGGGAATAGTCTATAACACCCTGTGTTTTCAAGGCTTGACGTGTCGATAAATTACTATTTATTTTTAGCGTTGTACGTGTTTGCTTGTTATTATCATGATATTAGCTTTAATCGCGTAAGCTAATAAATTGAGGTTCAATTGTTCAAACGGGATCAAGCAATTAAATGTTTACATCAAAGCAAGGGTTATATAATTATTTTGAGAATAAATTATTATCTTTGTTTAATTTTATTTTTATCGGATAGTTTAAAGTGTATCGGGTTTTTTTTTTCGGAATAAATTTGCGTATTTTAGGGCACTCACGGGAACCTCCAAACTCTTTCCTACGTATTCAACAAATACCCCATTTATACCCAATACATAAAAAAATTAGTCAACACTACACCAATTTATCTTCTTATTGCGAAAATGTCATGGGCCCAGTGATTACAAGTAATGTAAAGGAAAACTCTTACACTTTGGTAAATGTTATGCAACATACCTCATTCCATGCCTACCCATACCTGTCTATTTGACCAAGTCCATGACCTAGATCATACCTTGACCTTTCCCATGGTTTCCTTGACTAATTACTATACCTATTTTCTACATGTTATCTACTAGTAGGAAAATCTTACAGCAAAAAAACCTTTACAAAAATCACAACACAATTTAATCCTTTGCTAACATCATATAAGCTTCGGCAAACATACCCCCTTTAACAATCCATACATTTTTTTTACTAAACCTATGTACTTACACTATCATATCATATCTAAGATACTCAAAGTATTTGAAAGCTTGATATAATTATTTTCAGTATTGAAGCAAGAAATCAAGGTATTAGGGTTTTTTATTTGGAGGAAACAAGGTTTTCTTAAGTGCAAGCTTGGGTTTTTATAAGGGCCATAAACACGGGGTTTAGCATTAGCTTTTCTCAATAAATCAATCATACATCATAAGGTTCTATTTTAAACTTTTGCTTTTAGTTTTGAGTTTTCGTTTATATTGCTATATAGTGAAATCACCATTAGGAATACTTTTGAACATGAAAAATATAATTATTCTTGTGATTATGATTTTGTACACTTTCTCACATATTATGATGTTGGTAATATCAAGAAATAAAGAATATATAAGTCTTGTACAATCTTGGTTTAAGCATAAAAAGTTTATATATAAACTTGTAATTAAAAGATAATTTAGAAAGTTTATGATTTCATGTAAAGTTAATAACTTGTGATCTTGATGATCTTGGACAAATATGAACTTATGGACATTATTATATGTATAACATATGATATATATAATTATAAAAGACTTGTGGTAAATTGGGAGGTTGAAAAGTATATATAAAACATATTATATAAATAATTATATGAAAGATCATAACAGGTTCAGTAGGTTTTCGCATTTCAAATAGAGGACTTTATTTTTTTATATGATAATACAAAATTACACGATTCCGAAAAAGGTAAGAAACTTGTTAAACGGCTTAAATAACGAAAAAAAGTTACGTTAATTAAAAACGACAGTTATACGTTAATTATACGGATAGTTTATAAAATTAATTTTTATAAAATTTATATCAAAACAGCTAGTTTTTGTATTTTTAAAAAAATAATACACTTATTTTTTAGGATTCTAAATGTATGAATCGTAATCTTTTCATTTAATAAGAATGAGTTTTGAATTTCGCGAGTTTTACGACAATAAATCTTTTATAAAATATATTTTTATAAAAGTTTATATTCATGACAGAAAGTTATATTTTTGTAAACCTCATAAATTATAGAACTTCAAAACGAGAACGTCCTCGAACAAGAATCGTTAAAAATGGGAGCTATAACGATTAAATACGACATTTTACGGGTTTTACGACGACAAAATACGATTTAAATAACAAGTCTAACGTCTGTTGTGAACAGTTAAAAGTTACTGTTCACCAGAGAGTCAAAATATCGAAAATGTCAAATTATGATCAACTCGTTTCCTAATAACGAAAAGATGGGCATAAGAAACGTCAACAACGGGCTTTCCTTAAATACACAAAAAGTTATGCTTGTTTTACTTAAACGATAATTATAACGTTTTTACTTTAATTTAAACGTAATTTACCAAAAACTTTGTTGGTGATTGAAACTATTTTAGGATTATATTTGGTTATCAAGTACTATTATTACTAGGGAGTTTCATAATGAGGGCCTCTTCGGATGGCGTACGACGAGTTGTTTGGATTTTCGATTTAAATGTGTCCTAACTCTCGAACGTCATGTCATGACTTTAATATTGTGATTAGCAAACCGAACGATAGGTAGATTGTAAAAACTATAGATTATATTTAAGTACTCTAGGTTACTTATTTACGACCTATGATAATTTAGGTTGCCATTCGATCTTTTACGTGAGCTTTTATCTGCGATATTTGGATTATTTGAAACTCAAGTGGGTTCATAGCCCCACATTTTTACGATTTCAATGATTTATATTTATGGGTGGAAAACATGCTTTGTTTTATAAACTTGGAAGCAAGTATTGATTACATGTTGCCTAAAGTAGCGATTTAACCAGTTAGCCCATTATCATGAACTGTCAAATTGCATAGATGTAAGTTGGGATTACACCTATGTGAGCCGCGATTGTTATTTAATTAGAGCTATATCGGGAAACGATCCCCCCCGTTCGGGTGACTAGCTATCACCGTGAACGAACGTTATAGCATGTCGAATTTTGGATGTTTAGGGTTAGACATCCGGATGGGCGTAAATTGCAATATATAGTTTAATTGCAAGAAAGATTGTCGAGCTTCAGTGTCATGAGCTTAGTGGTTAATGCGGAAATATTGTTTGTGAGATCTGCATTGCTGTTGCATTATCATAAAAAAGTCTTGCGGTTCATGCATATTATGATTTATCAAACTTAATGAATTCACCAATAATTTGTTGACGTTTTTATGCAATGTTTTCAGGAGATCAATAGGCCCCACACCTTTTAAGCAATGTTTTCAGGAGATCAATAGGCATGGGATGCCAGGGATGCATTGGGTTACATTTTGGATTGCACGCTTAAAGATTTAGGTGCATCATATTTTGGGGAATGTATTGTCAACTTTTGTAATATTCAACAATGAACAAGTAAAGCTATATGCTTTTGTATTAAGTCTTTCAATTAAATCCAATGTATCATTTTAAACGACTTTTTGTGTCGTTCTTATATATCTTGTGCTATTGACCTTGAAGTAACACGCCCCGGACCCTTATTCCGCTGCGACCCAATTTGGGGGTGTTACATTTGGCATGTTTATAAAACATTTGAACTTCTACTCGAACTTCATTTACAGCCTCGTATCATTATTAAATGACATTTCTAAGACCGTAAATGTAATCGATTTTCAGAAGACATGCCATTATTACTTATTTTTATTTTTTTCTCATTTTTTTAATTTTTCTTTGGTTTTAAATATTTTATATTTTTGTATTTTGTTTTTATAAATGTTTTGAAAATAAATAAATAAAAATCTTTTTGGTTTTTTTGGTTTTTAATATATTTACATATTATACAGGATATTTGAATAGGTACCACCACTATTCTTCAGTCTCATCTGCCAATTGTTTCAGAGTCTCCGACGTAAAACTTCGCATTCCCATCTTGTTGATAAGAAATTCAGTTCTTTCTCTGCCAAGAGCTTTAGTGAAGATGTCCGCTAGCTGATACTCCGTATTGACAAAGTAAAGCTCTACTACTCCGTTCTTAACTTGCTCTTTTATGAAGTGGAATCTGATGTCAATATGTTTTGATCGAAGTCTAGCCACTGGAGCAAAGGATTCCTCAAAATCGAATAGCATCAAGTCTAGCCACTAGAGCAAAGGATTCCTCAAAATCAATTCCCTCTTCTTGACGGTAACCATGAGCAACCAAATGAGCCTTGTTGTTTAGAATTACTCCTAATTCATCAAGTTTCACCTTGTAGATCCATTTTAAAGTAATAACCATCACTTTATCTAGATGAGGAATGAGCTCCCAGACTTCAAGACGTTCAAATTCATTAAGCTCATCTTGCATTGCTTCAATCTAACATGCTTGAGTTAATGCGTCCTTATAGTTCTTTGGTTCAACTGATGTGAGAAAGGCATCATAGTAACAAAATAAGGCTTGTTCATGAAGTTAGAGTCTTGTGGAAATAGGTCTTTCAAGTTCACCGATGATGTTTTCAAAAGGATGATCATTGGTCCATTAGGTAATGTGTTCTGAGTTAGGAGCAACAGTGTGCATCATGGTAGGAATAACATCCGAAGAAGAAGCTTCAGAAACGTTTTTTGGAATTAGAATACCAAATAACGGATCGTTATTCATGCGTGCAACATCTAAGTCATGATTGTCATCTTCAAGATTGTTAGGAATGACAGGAGATTGAGTTTCGGGTGTTGTTTGTGAGTTACTAGGTGATGATGCATCTTGGTCAACAGTTGTTGAGGAAGGTGAACCAATTGATGCAGCGGGTTCTGGTGCTACTACTTCAGCAATTGGAGCAATGACTTTAGGAGTTGGATGATCAACACTTGATGGAGGGTTGAGTAATTCATCAAACAATGGTTGAAACAAAATATCCCAATCAGTTCTTGAAGGTGGTACAAATGGTGTTGAAGGAGGAGGGTTTGGCATGAGTCCTGAACTGATTTTTGCAGGAGTCATTTCATGAAGTACGAGTCCTGAACTGCTGTGTTCAGAAGCCATCACAGTCAGCTCATCAAAATCTACATGAACTGTTTCAATGATTTGTTTGGTACGTCGGTTGTAAATTCGAAATGCTTTCTTTGCGGGTGCATAGCCAATGAAAAATACCGATATCAGCTTTCGGTTGTAACTTACCTAAGTTCTCACTATCATTTGTCAGATAGCATAGTGCACCAAATACGTGGAAAAATGATAAGTTGGGAAGTTTGTCATGTAAAAGCTCATACGGTGTTTTGTTGGGAATTATATTTGAGTTGATAAGACAAAACATATGAAAGATGAAGGACTTAAAAGACAAAGGAGGAATTTTTCAAAAGATGGAAGATTACAGAAGATTTCCTAGAAGATAATTATAAAAGTTAGGAAGATTTGTTTATTTCCTAATACTTATCCTTTGTAAACCTAATATCTCTATTATATAAAGAGATATAGGTCATTTTATTTTCTGTGTGTCAAAGATGTAAACACCAGAAAAGTGTGTGTGTGTGTTCTAGGCGTCAAGTTCTCTAAGGAGATGCCTAGGTTTGGTTGGTTTAGCCTCAAGGATCTTTGATTCCTTGTTATAGTTTAGATAACACGTTCTACTAATGATCAAGGTAGAATTGGGGTTTGTAGTAGTCATTGTAGAGAAGATAATAATGAAAAACCTTGTTAGAATAACTTTGATTTGTTCTTATTCCGCTGCATGTTATTATCATTGTTATTCATCCTAGATGAGGTCTAAACAACCTCGAGCTATAAATGATCCAGGAACTATCACATGAATTAGTTCTATCAGGTGGTAACAGAGCCTTGTGGCTCATGATCTACGATCTACAAGGTGTGTTGGTGTAGCATCTATCAAGGAAAAGAGGTATGAATTTTCTGTCTTGGTTATCATGTCAAATCTGGTGATATTAGGGTTTTTCAGCAACCCTAATTCGATATAACATGAAGTTTGTTCACAATTGTTATTGATTGGTTCGTGATAACAAGATGGTTGCTGATTGTGGTTCTTGGTTACATAATTCAAGAATTCTTTGGAACTTATTCTATGAAAAGAATCATTAGCTGTTGATAAGAATGATGAATTAGTGACAATTTAGTAACAGAAAAAGTGTCGCTAAAAGGGTGTCGTCTGGATACTTAAAAAAAGTATCCTTAAACTATGGTTATATGTTTTGTACTACTCGTTGGTGGTTACTACTGCCACGAGACATAATACTGCTGGTGATCATAAATATTGGTGCTTTACTGACGCTAAAAAGTGTCTCAAAAGGTATGGGTGGAAGGAGCACTTTATACTGCCAAAGGGAGATTAGTATTGCTATAACACCCCCATTTTTGACATATAGCAGCGGAAGCTAATCTGGGGTATCATTTCATAGTACAATAGTCATAATCATAGAAAACGACTCAAAAGAGACATTTTTAAAAGATAAGTTATAATTCATTATTTCATCAGAGTTTTTACAAACAGAGGTCCCAAAATCTACATGAAAACATAAAGTTTGAATGATAACAGTTTAGCCATCTTCAAGTCCGTGCCGCTCCGTGCCATAAGATGCTCAGTTACCTGAGATAAACATACTAAAAAGTCAACACAAAGGTTGAGTGAAATTCATACGTTTATGTTAAACAGTTTGAATACAAGTTTAATAGTGGGTTATGTTGTTATACACCCATAAGTGTAATAATTGCAATGAGTACAATTATTATGGAAAATAGTATTATTGCCCTAAGCTCATAACACCGAGACCTTGAGATAATCAATAATTCCTCTAGAATTTATTGGATTAATTGGTTACGAAGAAGATTGTTTATAACCTATTATAAGTTGAAGTATAGTTTTTTGGATGCGTGTTCTTATCATATCTTAAAGTGGGTGTTACACTTTGAAGATAAACTTCATCGTACGCTAAGAAACGAATTGCGAGAGCTTGAGTGCGCATCTAGCAAAGTTGTGTGATCTACAAACTTATGGTGCTCAATGCTCACATATGCTATCACTTTGGTTTGGTGTCTCATAGAAGATGAGGATAATTGTCAAGAGATTGCGATCTACTTATATATCACAGATTTATTTATAAGTTTGGAGTCACGTGCATAGTACAAGACATAAGACACAAGTTTTAGGTATATTACTACTATCACATCACGTATCGTTTATACTATAGTTTTCTACATCAGTAATCAAATACAAAGAGGCAACATAATGAAGATTCACGAATGGTTTAACAAATGGGTTTCAGTGGAAGCTTAATGTTAAAATGTATAACCATTAACATGTGACCATTGAGGTGAAGGTTTTTACTACTTTACTGCTAATTCATATATTACTACAGCTAGTGTGAGTTTCTACTACACAGGTTCATTTTTTTAAATTGTGCGTCAATGGAGGGTAATTTGAAGAGCTAAAGAAGGCTTGGATTAGAAGGTAGTATCTTGGGATTGTATTTGCAAAATCAAAGTTGCTTATATTTATATGTCCCCTATTAGATTATGACAAAAAGGGGGAAGAAGATGTTAACAGGTACAATTAACAACTTGTAGATCCTTGGTGTGGCATGTTACAAAGGAAATCTACTTAAGGGGAAGTTTTTTTTCATTCATGGAGATGATTACATCTCAGCTTCAGGGGAAGCTTTGGCTTTATGATGAAGTTTGTACACGACTTTGTTTGTTTTGTCATCATCAAATAGGGGAAGATTGTTGGGAATTATTGATTTGATGAGAAAAATAAATAAAAGAATGAAACAAGAAGGACTTAAATGCAAAGCTGGAATTCTTCAAAAGATGGAAGATTTTGAAGATTCTAAAAGATCTCCTTAAGAAGATAAAAGATATAGAAGATAAAGATAAAAGTTAGGAAGATATTATTTGTTTCCTAATTATATTTGTTCTTATCCTTTGTAAACCTAGATGATCTCTACTATATAAAGAGACATTAGGTCGTGTAGTTTATATGTACACAGAAAAATGTGTGTGTGTATCATAAGGAAAATGTAGACGTCTAGTTTGTGTGGTGTAGCCTCAAGGAATTATGATTCCTGTTACAGTTTATTGATGTAACCGTTCTACCTAGATCAAAGTTTAGAATTGTGGCTTTGGAGTGAAGATAATGAATAAAAACCTTGTTGATGATAACATTGTTCTTATGTTTAATTCCATTGTGCATATATGTTATTATCTTTGTTATCATGATCCTAGATGAGGTCTAAACAACCTCGAGCAATAAACGATCAAAGAACCTATCAGGTTATTAGGTTCTATCATGAGCCCTCAGTGATGGATGTGGGTGTGGTTCTTTCTTTGACAACCACGTCAAAACCAGCAAGATGGTATTTAAGTTTCTTCAAACTCGTATTAAGCATGCTAACTTTAGGAAGTTCTTTTGGAACCTCAACTATTGGTGTGTCTACTTAAAAAGAGTGGAGTTTCTAGGAATTCACATAATCTAAGACCAAAAGGCTTGTTCATTAGATAAATCAGTTTTGTGAACAAAAGTATTTCAAAATCCTTGAGAAAGTTTGATTAAGACAGCAAAATCGACTGGTGAGTATTAACTTTCTTTCTAGAGCATCATAGGATCACTTGTATGTTTTAAAAGTCAAATTTTAACGACACTCTTCACCAAGCAATTAGAGGTCTCTTCGGGATACATGAATCATAATAGCACTAGAACGAATTCTTAATGGCATTACCCATCATAAAGCTTGTTCCAACTGCTTACTTTCCTAGATAAGAAATGAATTTTGAAACCTAGAGCTTGTTTAGTGGTATCGATCAAAGAAAAACTGAGGTTCGTACAACATGTGAACATATTGTGCAGATTGCCTACTTTCTTTTAAAGAAAATATAAACTAGTTTTTTTGATCTTCTATTTACTAACGCAAGAGCATCTCTCTATCGATGGTTTCCTAGATTCTTCTTCTAAAATCATTGTTCCAGAAGAGTAACTGTTTGCATAAAGATCCTTATCTTTATAATGTATACAAAAAAAGTTAGTTTAAGATGTGATCAATCCTCTACATAACTGTGCACTGAATCTGAAAAGGTATCATTACTCCTTAAACAACATTTTGTCCTTCTCAAAACATTAACTTGTTCTTATATCTTTCAAGCTCAGCAGTTAAGTATCATTGACACTTTTATTGTCCAGATTTATCTTGGTACAATTAACTACTTGGGTTCTCAGTTTGTTCAACTCACAGATCGAATCATTAGCTCTGTTGTGCAGAAGAGTTAGAATTTTGACAGCTTGCCAGTTGTGATTCAATGTACATACTGAGAATAAGGAATTGGTATTGTCAATCACTGTTTCTTTAGTCCAGAATGAGTCATAACATTCGACTATTCAGAAGATGACATCTCCTACACAGCTTGATTATGCATATTATTATTCATATTATCATGATTGGGTACCTCAGCAAGAGCATCTGAACCATAATGAGATAAATTCGCCCTGAGAGAAACTTTAGCAGTGTTGAGTTCATCACAATCAGAGTCATATGCATCCAAATCATTAGCTGATAGCAACATTTTGAGTATGACAGTCTAGGTGTGGAGCTTGACCATCTGAGATTCTAATAATCTGCCAAAAAATGCAAGTTCCTCCTCATGTTAAATTTTACCACTGCTTGAGCTTGTACCAACAACACTTTATCCTTAAACCAAGAATCATCCCGTTTCCTCTTAGGTTTAGTGCACTGTTTAGACATATGGCCTTCCCTTTTGCAGTTGTAACAGATAATAATCCTTTGTTTCCCAGAATTGCTTCCACTTGCTCTTGGAGTGTATGTCCTTTTAGTACCCGCATCTAAAGATGTTTGTCTCCCTTGAATTGGTTGTAATGTCACTCTTCCTTTATTAATGGTAGCTTGTTTCCTAGGGTTTGACAAATGCCTCAGCTGATTATTGGTAGTAGGGTAGCGAGAAGTGACAACAGCAGTCAAGAAAGACATCATGTGATTGATAGCATCAATGGGATCATCACCTTTCTGGAACACTGGAACAATTAGACCTGAGTCTGGTTAGGAAAATTCATATTATTGGTTAACGGTGGGAGCACATTTCAATTGAGGGATGAATGATGATGGAGAATAAACTTTGTGGTGAATTGATGATTGATAATCATTAGATGGATAAGTGATTAAAAGAGGTGTTGATGATTGATGAGTTGAGTATTGTTGAGACTGATAAGGTGATCCATAACTGATAGAGGACTGGTATGGAGAAACTTAGTGTTGAAATTGAGTGTTGTTGGATGAGTTTTGATGAGTTTTGATAAGGAGACTGAGTCTCATTTGATAGTTGCAACCAATGCCGAGGGGATCTTGAGTTGCGTTCATGCATTAAACGAACCTCATTTGCATGAAATTTATGTTGTCCCAAATAAGCATGAAGCTGATCAATGTTAGTCGTGTGCAAATCCCAAACCAGTTTGACATGTATCATAAATTTGCTCCATTCAGGAGGAAGAGTATTCAAAAACTTTGTGTCACGTGAAATTATTCCAGTTTCATGTTGTATGATTGTTTCATGTCATTAGAGTAGCAGTGAAAATCACAAGTAGAAATCACGTAGTAGGTTTCCCCCTTCTTTATAATCAAACTCTATTGAATTCATCATAAAGCATACACTCCCTTTCCTGTATTGTCAATGAAGTTCGCCTTGCAATGAAAAGTTTGACTACTTTCCCATAGTTTCCTTTGCAACTATAGAGAGCTAACCAACCGCATATACCTCAAGGTGGTAGATCCTATTGGAGATGAATATTTGTTGCTTTGATATCACAATCATCTTGAATTGCTTTCGTAGAAGATAACTCATAATATTTCCTTTAGTCTTTGTCACAACCTCAAATATCCTCCAGTTGAAGGTCAACCCAAATAGTGGACCATTTCACAATTCAAGAATCATCTTCCATGTTTCTATTCATCTTGTATAGCTCTCCCATTCTATTTTCCAAGAATCATACATATCCTTTTCCACCCAACATAGGAGGATGATTGTCATCACCCGAAAGAATGACTTATGTCCGCCAAGTCGTCATTGAGAAATTAGAATAGATAAAAATAATACTTGTTATGATTCGGACGGATGAAAGAAAAGAAATTATGATTAATTAAGTTGTCTCTTAAGTGTTTATAAATTTCTTTAAACACACGGGATATTAACAATTCTAGACAAAAACGAGAAAAATAAGTTAATAGTATCACCAACGGAATTACAAGTTCCACAGAGATAAACCAGAATAAATATGGAAATTTGAGAAGTTCGGGTTTTAGGAGGTTATTCTACGTTGGTGTAGTATCGAATCTCAGTTAGTTCGCACTCAGTTGATTCGACACAAGATGTAACGACACATGTAGTATCGACTTGGGAATTAACGACATAGGATGTATCTACATTAAGTTGTTCGACACACCTAGTTCACACGGTTATGTATCGACTTCAGGTATGTTCGACTCCGGGTTGTTCGACTCAGTTAGTTCCAACATGAGTTGATCGTACTCAGGTTGTAACGACTTGGGATTGTTCGAAAGCTCAGGATTTGTCGACTAGGGTTGTTCGACTCAGGATTGAATGACTTTAGTTGTTACGACTCAGGTATGTTCGAGCTTGGGTGTTCGACTAAGGTTGTACGACTTGATTTTCGACCTCAGGTTGTTTCCGACAATGGTTATATCGACTCCAACAGACACGATGACTACAAAAATTGTAAAACACAACAAGACAGAGCCATTTGATGGTGTTTTGCAAAAATATCTTTTAACACAAGTGTTACTCACCTATTGGAACAAGAAAAAAAGAAACTTTAAGGTTTAAAGCCGAAAATTAAAATCAATATTATGTTCTTTGTAAAGGTTTTTAAGACACACAAAAGATGACCAAAAATGAAATTTATCTTATGATTTAAAGCTTGTACACCTATATCCTAAAGATACTAGATCAAATTTACCAAGGTAAATGATCTTTTAGTGTACCCAAATAGCTTCGAATCAACAAGAAAAAATAAAGAAAAGGACGATTTTTTGCAATAACACGAACCAAAAAAAAATAAACACAAAAACTAAACACACCACTCCATGGCTCTTGATACCAATTGTAGAATATTAGTAATCTCTAACAACAAGAACTAGAGAGAGAAAGTGGGAAGGAAGTATTTTAGAGAGAGAAAGACAAGAACATGAAATGCATTACTATGTGAAAATACAACCAACCAACCACCTCTCCAAGGCATGGAGATGTGTATTTATACTTACAAATGGCACGTGGGCTTAGGCTTGCATAGATTAATCCATAGGCCTTTGCTAATAACTATGTAAGTTTTCAAAAATTACTTAACGAGCTAACGATTGTTATCTATGGAAGTGACAGACACTTTTGTGTTTCTAACACTACCACCTAAGGTCTATGCATTGGTTAGCAATCATAAAGTCGCCAAGGAACTTTGGGCAAGAATTCAACTTCTCATGCAAGGAACTTCATTGACGAAATAGGAAAGAGAGTGTAAGCTTTATGATGAATTCGATAAGTTTGCTTATAAGAAGGGGGAAACACTACGTAAGTTCTAGTTGAGATTTTCATTGCTACTTAATGACATGAACAACTACAATATGAAATTGGAACAATTTCAAGTGAACACCAAGTTTTTAAACACTCTTCCTCCTGAATGGAGCAAATTTTTTACAGATGTCAAACTAACTGGTTTCAGGATTTTGCAACAACAAGCGTTAACAGCTCATGCTTACTTGGGACAACATGAATTTCATGCAAATGAGGTTCGTTTAATGCATGAACGCAACTCAGATCCGCTTGCTTTGGTTGTAACCCATCAGATGACCTAGTCTCCTTATCAAACTCATCAAAACTCTTACCAAAACACTAAATTTCAACCACAAGTTTCACTATATCAGTCTCCACACTATGGATCACCTTATTAGTCTCAACAATACTCAACTCATCAATCATCAACACCTCTTTCAATCACTTTACCATCCAATAATTATCAATCATTAGTTCACTACAACATTTATTCACCATCATCATCCATCCCTCAATTGGAATATGCTCCCACAGTTAACCAACAACCTGAATTTTCCAAACAAACACGGGTCTAATGTTCCAAATTGTTCCAGAAAGGTGATGATCCTATTGATGCCATCAATCACATCGAATGTCTTTCTTGACTATTGTTGTCAGTTCCCGCTACCCCAACTACCAATAATCAGTTGAGGAATTCATCAAACCCTAGGCAACAAGCTACCATTAATAATGGAAGAGTTACCTTACAACCAATTCAGGGGAGACAAACATCTTTAGTTGCGGTTACTACAAGGACATGCACTTCAGGAGCAAGTGGAAGCAATTCTAGGAAAAAAAAGGATTGTTATCTGTTATAACTGCAAAGGGGAAGGCCACATGTCCAAACAGTGCACTAAACCTAAGAGGAAACGGGATGATACATGGTTTAAGGATAAAGTGTTTTTGGTACAAGCTCAAGCAAGTGGTCAAATTCTACATGAGGATGAACTTGCATTTTTGGCAGATCCAGGAATTCTAGAAGGTCAAGCCACACAGACTATCATTACTCACAATGCTGCTTATCAAGCTGATGATTTGGATGCATATGACTCTGATTGTGATGAACTCAACACATCCAAAGTTTGCTCCTATGGCGAATTTTAACTCATTATAGTTCAGAAGCACATTTTCTGAGGTACACAATCATGATAATATTGAATAATATAAGTATTATTCAAGTTGTACAGGCCGATGCCGTCTTCTGAAATAGTCAATGTGGTTGAACCACTCAAGAGACTGAAATAAACCATGATAGCATTCATCATTCCATATTCTCAGTATGTGGATTGAAACACAACAAGAGTCGAGCCTGTTTAGAATTCTAACTCCTCTGCAGAATAAGATGCACTGATATTATATGTGATTGAACAACTAAAAACCCAAGTAGTTAATTGTACCAAGATAAATCTAGAAAATAAAAGTGTCAATGATACTTTAACTGCTGAGCTTGAAAGATTTAAGGAACAAGTTAAAGTGTTGAAAGAAGGACAGAATGTTGATTTAAGGAGTAATAATAACGTTTCAGATTCAAGTGCATAGTCTGTAGAGATTGATACTCTTAAACAAACTCTTTCTGAATATTTAAAAGAAAAGGAATCTAAGATTTAAAATAAAACAATAAATTAAAAAAAATGAGAGAAGAGCAAACATAATTTAAGGGAACAAGTATAATTATGAGCAAGCAAACACAACTAAAATACAACCGCAACCCCCAATCGGGCGGAGCACCCCCTCGGCCTCCCAACCAGCACAAACCAAACAAGACCCCCCCACCCCCTGGTTCTTCGAGCCAACTCCACCAACTGCACACAGCCACACGACCACCACAGTCCATAAATTCAACCCAAATCCCCCCACCTCAACAGCCCATCAAAACCGCCCTTGCGCCACACGTCCCACTCACTCTCTCAACCGAACATCCCCATCCGTCACCCCCCCCCACTCACCACAATAAAACCCCTCTCACCCACGATTCCCCCCCAGAACCCCCCATAATGCCGCCTCCCGGAACCCAAAAACAATGCACCAACCACTACCCCAGAGCTCTAGGTAATACAACACCTATCAAACAGCATGACAGCATCCAAAGTTGGAACAAGCAATAAACTTGGACAACAGAACATTGAAAACTCAGCCAATTGGTGATACCTGACTCCAAAGAGACCTAAAATTTGCTGAAGATAGACGTTCAAAAAATGCTTATAAACACAAAAGGGAGAATCCAAAAATGATAGAAAAGAAAGATAATACTACACCCTTCAATTACGCAGACTTCACCAACTAACTAGAAGAATAATGAAAAACAATTTGTTCCACAAACTAAATTATCTGGTGAACAAGCCTTTTGGTCTCAGAACTTTGTGAATTCTGCAAAACCCACTCTTTCTAGTCGACCCACCAAAGTTGAGGTTCCAAAAGAACTTCCTAAAAGTCAGCACTGAAAATACGAGTATTGAAAAAAACTTAAATACCAACTTGCCTGTTATTTTGACTGGTTTTCAAAGAAAGAACCACACCCATAGCCATCACTGAGGGCTTGTGGGGGTTCGAACATACAAAAGCTTGTTTTAGGGATGAAATAATTCCATTTATAAAAGCTCTGAAGGACTTATTTAGTACATTCAATCAATATTTGGTTGATGAACTTTTTTGCTGAGGTACACAATCATGATAATGTAAATAATAATATGATTAATTAAGCTGTGCAGGTGATGCCATCTTCTGAACAGTCAAATGTTATGAATCATTCAGAGACTGAAATAACCAGTGATAGCAATATCATTCCTTATTCTCAGTATGTGACCGAATCACAACAATTATCATACCTCAGTTCACCACAACGTTTTCTCTCCATCATCATCCATTCCTCAAATAGAATACTCTCCC
The DNA here is from genome assembly GCA_026074375.1 of Tanacetum coccineum. NCBI lineage: Eukaryota > Viridiplantae > Streptophyta > Magnoliopsida > Asterales > Asteraceae > Tanacetum > Tanacetum coccineum. The sequence goes on from BQNB010094745.1 coordinate 24,943, forward strand.
ACAGTCAACCAACAATTTGAATTTTCTCAATTAGACTCTGGTCTAACTATACCAATTTTCAAACACAGTGATGATCCAATTAATACTCAACTTAATCAGGAAATTTTTCAAAGGGACAATTCTGTTTCAAATCAAAGTGCTCCAAGTTTTGATCAATTTCTTGAATTAAATGAATTGAATGCTCAGTCCCAAGAGAAAGACACAGTCATAAAGAAGTTGAAAGAGAGAATTAAAGTTCTAAGTGGGAAAAAGAATGAGGATTTGAAACAATTAACATTGAATTGAATCATAGGGTGACAAAGCTTATTGCAGAGAATGAGCATTTGAAACAGACCTATAAACAACTTTATGAGTCGATTAAACCAACACGTATTCAATCAAAAGAACAATGTGATGATTTAATTAATCAAGTCAATCTAAAGTCTGTGGAAATTTCTGATTTAAATGCTAGTCTTCAGAAAAAAGTTTAGGTAATTACCGCTCTCAAGGATGATTTAAGGAAACTTAAAGGAAAAGCTCCAGTTGACAACGACGTTACAAAACACCCTAATGATCCAAAAATGCTTAAGATTGATGTGGAACCAATAACCCCTAAATTATTGAATAAACAGACAGCTCACTCTGCCTATAT
>BQNB010094746.1:0-26043 GCA_026074375.1 Tanacetum coccineum
AATTGTTAAATTTAGGTTTTTGACCCTCGTTCTCCGTTCCGTTTTTAGATTTGAATCATTCTAGCTTTCGTTTTTAGGTTTAATTTATTTGTTTTTGCATTTTTGATTATAGAAATAGAAAAATCAATCAAATCATCATTCCATTCAAACATCGATTATCAATTCGTCATTCGATTTTCTATTCAAGCCTCGCTGGGACATAACGACCCGGGAATCAAACTTCCGGACACATATATATTTTAATTTGTGAACTCTTGACCAATCCTTGGCTAAAGGTAATTGGTTGAGTGTTTGCTTGTGTTATTATATATATATGTATATATATATATATATTATTGACGAATCAAAGACACATACTTATCATGTTCTAGCTACTTATGGGTGATTTCTATGTAAGTTTGCTACCTTTGATATGACTATCATCGTTATAACAATAACATATCGACTCATCCGTTGGACATCTAATGTACAACGATAACATATCGACTCATCCGTTGAACATCTAATGTACACTGATAGCAGAGAATCATCGCGAAGAGGAAGATCAAGAAAGAAATAATTCACCGGAGATTAAGACACTTAATTATCATGTTCTAGCTACATATGGGTGATTTCTAAGTAGTTTTGCTACCTATGATATGACTATCATCATTATAACGATAACATATCGACTCATCCGTTGAACATCTAATGTGTAACGATAACATATCGACTCATCCGTTGGACATCTAATGTACAACGATAACATATCGACTCATCCGTTGAACATCTAATGTACAACGATAACATATCGACTCATCCGTTGGACATCGAATGTACAACAATACCATATTGACTCATCCGTTGGACATCGAATGTACAACGATACCATATTGACTCATCCGTTGAACATATAATGTACAACGATACCATATTGACTCATTCGTTGAACATCTAATGTGTAACGATAACATATCGACTCATCCGTTAGATATCAAATGTACAACGATAACATATCGACTCATCCGTTGAACATCTAATGTACAACGATAACATATCGACTCATCCGTTGGACATCTAATGTGTAACGATAACATATCGACTCATCCGTTGAACATCTAATGTGTAACGATAACATATCGACTCATCCGTTGGACATCTAATGTACAACGATAACATATCGACTCATCCGTTGAACATCTAATGTGTAACGATAACATATCGACTCATCCGTTGGACATCTAATGTACAACGATAACATATCGACTCATCCGTTGAACATCTAATGTATAACGATAACATATCGACTCATCCGTTAGACATCGAATGTACAACGATACCATATTGACTCATCCGTTAGACATCGAATGTACAACGATACCATATTGACTCATCCGTTGGACATCGAATGTACAACGATACCATATTGACTCATCCGTTGAACATCTAATGTACAACGATAACATATCGACTTATCCGTTGAACATCTAATGTGTAACGATAGCATATCGACTCATCCGTTGAACATCTAATGTACAACGATACCAGTTACAAACACAATACAAAATGGTTTGTTAATGTAAATAGGGGTTTAAGGTATGAGAAAAATAACAAGGATGAAATATTTACCAGAATGTAGTAGCTTACGATCAAAAACTGAGCAATGTTTTTGTTTGTGCTACAAAAAACACTAACAATTGAGCCGATGAAAATTTTAGGTGTTCGATCAGTGTTGTTGAGGCATGCGCGTGTGAGATACGCGCATAATTAAAAAAATTAATTATAATAAATAATAATTATATATTTTATAAAAATAATTATATATAATAATTATTTATTTTATAAAAAAATAATTATATATTTTCGAAAATATATAATTTTTGTTTAAAATTATTATGTATATATATTTTATTTATAAAAAATATAAGTATATACATATATTTTTTAAATATTAATTATTAAAAGCTGTAAAAATAATTTTAATAAAAAGCTTTCCCGGGTGACATGTCGCCCGGGAAAGGTCTCACTAAAAAATTATACAGTTTTTAATATATTTATAAGACTGTATATTTTTTTAATAAAATCTATCCCGGGCGACATGTCGCCCGGGAAAGCTCTTAGTAAAAATTATTGTTTTTAATATATTTATAAAACTTTATAATTTTTTATTAAAAACTATCCCAGGCGACATGTCGCCTGGGAAAGCTTTTAGTAAAAATTATTGTTTTTAATATATTTATAAAACTTTATAAATATTTGATAAAAACTATCCCGGGCGACATGTCGCCCGAGAAAGCTTTTTATATTTGCTAAAAAGGCCTTCCAAAATTTTCGTTATGGCGCCATTTTGCGCTATACGACAAAGTTGAGAGTTTCCCAAGCGACATGTCGCCCGGGATTTATCTGGTATCAAAACCAGATCTGAGTTTACAGTCAGTTACACAAAACATAAAATATAAAAAAAACCACTATTGGCGATTTTAACAGCACCGCCACATAACCCATTGCCACCATCGCCACTCCCCATCACCACCAGTCACCACTGAACCCACCACCACATAACCCACTGCCACTCACACTCGCACACGAGCACACGAACCCCCTCCTCCTCTAAACATAATTCTTTCCTTTACCCTCAAAATGATAATTCTAATAGGAAGTGGTGTTTAATTTTTGCAACGAATTGAAGTGATTGGTGGTGATAATCAAGTTTTAATTGCAAATTTTTGCAACGAATTGAGCACACGAATTGATGTTTATTTATGTTAATTTTTTTGGCAGTTAAGAGTGTAGCTGGTCTGAGTCCACAGCCGAGCCGAGCCGAGTCCACAACCGAGCCGAGTCCACAGCCGAGCCGACGACGAGCCGAAGGTATGTTATAATTTTTTTTCTCCTTTTGGTATCCCGGGGGACATGTCGCCGGGGAATGTTTATTGTTTAAATTTTGTTAGTTTATAGTTATTATTAGGTGAATTACATTGAAATTATGTATGTTTCGTGTTTATACGGATATAGTGGTTATTATTGTTGTTGGAAGTGAAATATTAGATATAAGCCGTTTGGTTAATGAAAGTTTGATAATTATAATAAGTTGTTAATGATAAAACTTTGTTGATATAAGCCGTTTGGTTACTTTGTGTTATTACCTTGAAATGTGCTCGTTTATAGTTTGACATGTCTCCGGGGTGGTTATTAATACAATAAGCTCATATATGCTGAAATAAGTTGAAAGAACAGCTTATTTTAAAAAGCTGTTTAAAAACAGCTTATTTGATTTAAATGTATGTTTTTTATATGATATAAATGGATATGCGTTTGGTATTTGTTTTATTGAACCGTTTAGGAATGTTTTAGGATTTTAGTGATTAAATTCGGAAAATTCCCGTCTGAATTTAATCATCCTATAGAAAACCCGTCCGAAATTAATTTATTAGAAATTAATTTCGGAAAGTCCCCTGTTTGGGACTGCTTTTTGAATGTTTTGTCTCATTTAGGATATGAATGCGTATAATTGGTTTACTATTTGAGATGATTTCGACAGTGTTTCTCCTTTACTCCTACGAATATGTCTTTAAACACATATTTGGGGAGTTGAGGGGAAATGCTGCCGAAATTTTCTCAAATAGTAAATCGGTTATACGCATTCATATATGAGACGAATCATTCAAAGAGTGGGTTAAGATTGCCTTCCATAGTTGCACTAGGTGAACAAAACATCAGAATTAACACATTTTTCTAGAATCAATGACCACCATTGTTATTTTGGAGAATTTGTTCAGTTAAATGTCTTGTTGGTCTCCAATTACAACCTGCTGAGAGGCTTAACAGCAGTTTTTCCATTTTTGCCCCTAACAGCACTAACTGCTTTTACCTCAACAGTATTAACTTTTTGATTTAAAAAATTTGTTCTTGGTGTTGTTGTTCTATTAAATGGCCTTCTGATAGGTGAATGAGACTTATAAAAATTATTTCTTGGTCTGATTTTATTCACAATGGGTCTTGCAGTATTAACTTTCCTAGTTGCTGCTTGACTAGAGAGATTTTGTCTAGCAGTATTAACTGGAATTCTACCAGTTCTAGTTAGTACTGCTGTTGGAACAAACTTTTTTTGGTGAAGTCATCTTTGCACATTCATCCACACTAGTCTATTCTCCCCTTGACCAGTACCCTTACCCTTCTTTTTGTTCAATTCAACTTGTTTAGCCATTCTTTTCTCATGAAAGTCACAATCTTTAATAAGATGACTAAAACTGCCACATACAAAACATGCCTTTTTAGTAAACCCATATCCCAAACCCAACCTTTTGGACATTAAACCATTCCAGTCTCTCTTGTTAGCTTTAGGACTTGGACTATATGTGTTTTGTTCTTTAACAGTTTCCCTAGGAGTTTTTACATGCTTAACAATATTAACAAAAGCAAAACTAGGGTATTTCCCTTTTCCTTTTGAAGGTGAATACATATTTCAATCACTGTCTGACTCATACTCCTCAATGATAGGGGCATCAGACCAAACTTTTGGTTGACTAACAACTTTAGGTTCAATTACAACTGGTTCAGGCATAGAGTTTCTGCACTAGAATTGGACTCACAAGAGTCATAAGTACTAGTTTGAGTATCAGATTCACTAGTGTTAGATTGTTTTGGACCATATGTGAACATAGAATCATCTACTTCTCTGTCAGGTCCTGAAGGTATGTAATTTTCTGTCATTGGAGGGGGAACTGCATGCATGCCTTCAACATTTGCAAATCTATCATGCACAGGACTATCTTCTACATCACCTGACCTACTGTCAAATACACTTTGAAAAACTTCATTTTCATAACTTAAGATACAATTATGTACTTGATCTCCATACCCAAGTCCAGATTTGTCCCTAGTACTCATCTGACTATTTAGCAGTTTACTAAGGCCTTTAGAAGAACTTTAAAAATTCTCAAGTTTAGTTTTTAATTATTCTTTTTCTTTCAAAACACGACATAGAAACACAACCTTGTAGATCCTAGATCGAGAGCCCCTTGGCTCTGATACCAATTGTGCATATAAACACTTTGGTAGAAACTTTGATTGGGAATATCACAAACTATGCGGAAACTAGGCTGTGATACTAAGAAGAATAATAACAATTAACCAAACGTTGCAGCTTTAATATATTAATACGATCACTCTTAATAGTGATATGGTTTACAACCTTGAAGCTATAACTAACTATGAGTAAAACGTGTATATGATGATTGTGTAGAGATTGATATGCTTTCTCTACACCCTAGGACCTCCTTTTATAGTACAAGGAGTCCTAGTAGGTTACAACACATTTAATACTTTCCTATGTATTCTACATTAATACATTTTAATGCTTTCCTAATAAACCTTGTAACCTCCTCATCATATTTAATACTTATTAATGCTTTCCATAAGTATAAGGAAACTAAATCATTTGAATATCAATCATGATCCTCATATCTTTGATCATATCTTCTACAATCTTTCATCTTTTGTAGAATCTTTATTATGTCGATTTAGTCCCTCTTGTTTCGTTTAATTTAAACAACATCAAGGAATCTTTAATTCCCAACAATCCTCTCCTAAAATTGATATTCATCTTGTTAATCATCAAGTTTCTTGAATGAAAGATTCCCAACAATCCTCCCCTAAACTTGATATTCACTTGTTAATCATTAAGTTTCTTCAATGTAAGCTTCTTGATCACCAGGAGGATGTATCTAAACACTTCTTCACTTCTAATTGTTGTTTGAAATCTTGTTTGTTCTTGTTTCTAGCATCATTTGAAGTCTTATCAATGAAGGTAACCTCTGCATCTGCATCATCAATCCTCCCATGTTTGGATGCATCCTCACCCAAATTTCTTCATTAACAGATAAGTGGTTTTTAAATTCTCCAAATCACGAACCATGGTAAGAAAATTGGTACAAAGAATCATCAATTCAATATGTTCAAAACTATCCTCATCACTTAGAAGTGAATCATAGAAATGTATAGTTTTTAGCAAACTACTAGCCATAAACAGATTTGATGATTCTTTACCGGTTGTCATTTGCCCCAGAATAGCCAATTCTTCATAATAAAACATGGTGAATTGATAACCATATAGTTTTTGGCAAACTATCAGCCATCAACGGATTTGAGAAGTCTTTACCAAGAGCCGTTTGCTTTGGACTAGCCAACTCTTAATTGTGAAGCATGGTTGTAACACCCCCAAAAATCAGGACAACGCAGCGGAATGGTAACAATGGGGTGCTACTTCATAGTCCAAACGCACAAGTCATAGAAAACGACCTCAAAAGAGACGTTTTATAAAATGTCACATTCAATTTAGTAAAAATGTCAGAGTTACACAGGTTCCATTTATAATGTATTAGAAAACATTGTCAAAACGTTTGTCAAATAGTACTCACTGAAAATACATGCTAAAACGTCAACAATAATGTTGGTGAATTCATAGGTTTAAGTAAAAAGCAGTATTGAAATAATTTAAGAAATATTTCAGAAGAAAAGTAGCGTTACAACATTTAAAAGTGTTATTTCCGAAATCCATCCGAAATCCAAGTAGTGATTCAGTAAATCAAGAAGTATTTAAAAGTGGACCACAAGATCGAAGTAATGGTGGACTAAGTACATATTCCGAAGTCCAAAACAAGTAATGTAGACAAGAGAAACACATTCATCAAGTCTAAGTATATATTATTGCACTAAGCTCATGACACCGAAGCCTTAACTAGATTTTTGCCCCAATCAGAATATAGGATGCTTGCCAACACCCTAACATCTCTCAATGTTAAATGCACCCGATCAAACTAGTGACCCAAGTAAGGGTGGGGATTGTTAGTCCCGATAGATCTATCCATAACACCAGCGCTCACTATAATAGCAATTAACGGTTCATGATAATAGGGACTTCACGGCAATAAGGTAACTTAGGCATTAATAATCAGGCAGTAATCTGGATAGCATACACTTTGAAAAACACTTGTGTCCAATAGTAAAACAAGCAATGTAATTCACCCCGTAGATTTTGTAAAACAATTGTAGAAAAAGGGGGCTATGAACTCACCTTGAGTGAATGGAAATCAACAAGTATTCAAAATAGAAAATGCGTCACGAAGGAATCCGAAGGCAACCTAATCCAATATAGGTCGTATAAGTACTAAACACTTTGATTAATATATAGCTCATCATACTATCGTTCGGGCTATCATAATTAAGAGGTCGTGTAGTGAACGTATGAGGAGCTAGGACACTTTAAATCGTAAATCCAGCAACTCGTCGATACGCCACCCCGAAGAGGCCTCATCATTATGAAACTCCCTAGTAATATAGTACTTTGATAACTAATACAACGTATGATTCTATATAGCTACATCACCGTCTACTCGTTTTAGTGAAAACATAATTATAACGAAAAATGTTTATAAGTATACTTTGGTAAAAATGGCGTAACTTTCTCGTTTCTAATCCGTTTCGCGCGTTTCTTACGTCCACGCCTTCGTATTAAGTCGAGTTATCAAAATATAACATTTATAAATTTTAGTTTTTCTGATGAATAGTGATTTTTACTGTTCATAACAGACATATACTTATTTTCATAGTTTTTGTTATCGTAAACTCGTAAACGTCGTATTTTATTCGTTATAGCTTCGTTTTTAACGATTCTTTCGAGTAAGATCTCGTAATTAAAAGTTATATCATATTTTTGATGTTTTAAAAATATCACTTTCTGTAATGAATAGTAAATTTTATAAAAATAGTCTCGGTCACTTCCAATATTAACTAGTCAAAGCCCGTAGTTAGTCAATGTTTTGTTTATAAGCTAATATGACCCAAAGGCCCATGGAAAGCCTTACAAGGCCCATGGCCGGCCACATTTGGAGTATAATTACCCTCTCCATGCCTTGGGGAGGGTGTTGGTTGGTTGTATTCTCATTTTCACCTTAATGCATTTCATGTTCTTTACTTTCTCTCACTAGAAAATACATCCTTCCTTCCACTTTCTCTCTCTAGTTCTTGGTTCATATATCAAAGATTACCTGTATTCTACAAAGTCAAAAACACAAAAATAAAAATAGATATGCTTTCGAAGGTAAAATATGGGATTGCTGATTTCTCGATCGCTGAAATGATTAAATATCCAAAGTAGGAATCGCGAATGATTAAAATGACAATTTTCGTTAAAACGGCTAAAAACAAAAATAATAAATTCCATAAAAATGAGAAATAGAATTAAGGCTCGGTTAAAATATTGACCGCAATTTGTAACACCCCCAAAATCACAACAACGCAGCGGAATACCACTTGGGGTGCTACTTCATAGTTCATACACACAAGTTACTATTTGATTGTAAATTCTCAATCAAGTCATATGTTTACATTACTATTCTATGTTCCTTTTATAAACTTAAGGAACCCTAAACGCGTTAAGAGATAATGCTTATCTCTTCCTAGATTAACGCTAAGTGATAACTATTTACTATAATTACAACGACTAACTGTTTTGGTTCAAACAGTATTGAACATTAATACTGTTGGTGCAGACTTAAGTTAATGCTAGCATACTTAACTTGCTCTACCAGACTTTACTCTATTACTAACAGTACTAACTATTTTCTATCATATTCAGTACCTAACTATAACAAACAGACTTAACTTTTAAAACTAAACAATATTAAGTCCAGTTTACAATATTTTCTACAATCTCCCTTATTGATCTTCATTCATGAACTTCAAGATTCTTGTAACTTGGCTTCACGTTGGGCATTAGAGATGTCTGGACAGAGAGGGGGGGGGGGGGGGGGGGGGGGGGGGGAGGATTTAGAATCAATCGTTTAAGTCTTCAAATCTATCTTGACAACAACTATCTTCATAGCACTCCAATCTGACTGCAACAAAAATATAGTTTTGGCAAACTACCACCTATAAACATAATTGTTGTGTCTTACCATGAGCCGTTTGCTATGGACTAGTCAATGTTTAGGTTTGTAAGACCATGTACATTGATAACCATATGATTTTGAGCAAATCATCAGCTATAAACGGATTTGATAACTCTTTACCAGCTAGCCGTTTGCTCTGGAGTAGCCATGCTTCAGTATAAATACTATGGTGCATTGAATACCATACAATTTTTGGTAAATTGTCAACCATCTCTAATATGGATTTGCAAGTCTTTACCATAAGCCATAATCTTATGGACTAGTTATGGTTTTTCCACTGCCATTTACCACAAGCCCATAAACTTTGGGCTAGCAAACTCTTCACTTTATCAATATGGTAGTTGAAAACCATACACTTAAGTGCAAGTAGTCACAACCATATAACGCTTATTAAGTCTATACCAAGTAGCCTATTGCTCATTTACAAACCAGTCCTTATGTTGGTTAAACATGTGTGAACTGATAACCATTGAATGTGTTATTGCATAGCACCTTCACCAAGTGTTATCCTTCTCACTTCATCCTACGGCTTTCAACCCTACACAATTTCATTACTTTCTATAGCCCCTGTCTTGTTTTTCCATCATTTTTAACAATCTATAGCAAATCTTCATTCAATCTTTCCATCCAAAAGCCTTCATTTCAACATGTTTTACATACCACACAGCGAAGATGAGGATATTTTCTATCAGACCACAAATAAACATCCATAGATTCTAAGTTCAAACAATGTAACCCAACTATATCATAATATCCCAACTTACAATCTTATTGTTTTCTATTCTCACTCCAATAGAATCTGTGCTTAGAGGTTCTCAAAACATAATCCCTTAAAACATTTCCAGAAACCCAACTCAAACTTACCCTCAGCCCCTCCAATACCATATCTATTCATTACTATCCTGTACAACTCAGTAAGGTCATCCCTAGATATAGACTTTAACATAGCTCCAAAATTAATGTATACTATATCTGTTCCATCTTCTCTAACAATTTGGTATACTCCTTTTTCTCCTTGTTTAATTATCTTATAGTATGCTACACGAGGGTTTTCATGCTACATGAATCAATAGGATTCAAAGTGAGTTTACATACCTGTGTTAGTCCTCTTCTGCTCATCAACTTATCTGAATCATCAGACATTCTCATCCACACTTGTATGCATACCTTTTTCTGGCTATGTGTTTTTCTTCTTCTCTTTCCCAAGCTTCTGTTGTTCATCATCTTTGCGTCATCATCTTTGTCTTCTTTCATGTCTCTTTGAGTCTTTGTTGAAGCTCATTGATCCGGAGGTTGGAAGGATTGATGATGATATTCTTTTAACAATTAAAGACGATATCCTTCGTGAAAAATTGTTGAATGTCAATCTTCTTATTGCTAACATCGAAGCATTAAAAAATAATCCCGCTCCATCTTCCGATGTTATGACCAAGTCTTCCTCCACACCTCTTAACCTTTTCTTGGAGGAGACTAATACCTTTGATAATTCTTTAACAGAATCTGAAACTTTCTGCTTTGATTTGGAAGAGATTAGTAGTGGCGGTACCACTACTCATGCTGATTTTTCTAAATATGATTCGTTCATCTTTGATCTTTTGATCAATCTATTTCCTCCTGCCGATAGGAGTGATTTTTATCATGAGGAGTTCGCCGATGAACTCGCTCATATTATATCTCCATTGGAGTATGATCATTTCTTCTTTAAGATTGAGCCCGAGCTGGGCAATCTTACTATGGATGTGGTGGAGGGTATTTTCCCAACAAGAGAACCCAGAGTTCATGTTCCTAATGTTTTACCCACCCTGGATACGGATTTCATACTTTTAAGTGAACCTCTCTTCGCTTATATTGTATGGATCTTTCTTCCATTTCTCACGTATCCAGTTGCTCCTCCATATCTTCTCTCCTGTGGGAATGAAGATACCATTTTTGACCCCGGCATCTCCATTTATCATTCTTTTATGCCGGGTATATCTCATCGGAGTGGAACTTTCATGAAATTCAATGTTTATCCAAACCACTTGAATGAAAGTCCGATGGAGATTTTATCTTCCACTTGCTCCCCCATGGACCAATGAATTCGGGGTCGAGTCGAGCTTGTGACTCGGTTAACAAAAACAAGGCGCTTCGTGGGAGGCACCCCATGCTTACCTGAAGCATGTGCCTTTGTTGTAGGAGGTGTAACCAGTCCTTGTTTTGAAGAATCTTGAGGGTCAGCTTGACTTTTCCTCCCTTGAACCTCAGGTTCTTCATCCTCTGAATCTGTCAAAACTAAATTCCTCCTCTTTAAGAACCCTTCTAACTTCTTCACCTTCTTGACTAGCTTCACTATTGCATTTCCCATGGTTAGCTTGGTTTGTTTAAGATCCAATTCCAGGCTATCTATTCTTGAAATCAACTTGGGAACTGTTTGAAGCAAATCATCTGTAGGCATGTGACTTGGAGCCTGTGCTTGTGATGGTGAGAAGTGATGGTGGACAGGAGATTGCTCCTCATAGATGTGCTCATCTGTTGAAGGTTCAGTCTCAGGTGGTGGTGGTGGTGGTGATGTAGGTGTAGGAATAGGTGGTGGTGTTGGTGATGGAATAGTTTGAGGTGGAGATGTAGATGTTGGGATAGGTGTTGGTGTTGTTGATGGAATAGGTGGAGGTGGAGATGTAGATGTTGGGATAGGTGTTGGTGTTGGAATAGGTGGTGGTGGAGGTATTGGTTGGGTTTGAGCTTGAGCAGCATGTTCTTGTCCTGCAATAAGGTTAGTAGCAACAAGCAACATAGAGGGCAATAAAGGTCTTGGTGCCCCTTGAAAACCCCTTTTCATATTTCCAAATATCTTTTTGGTCAGGCTTACAGCTAGATAAGGGTGTTTGTTTTCTGTTTGAATATTCAAAATTATTTGCAGAAAACGGGGAGGTTCGTGGGGGTTCGAACATACAAAAGCTTGTTTTAGGGATGAAATAATTCCATTTGTAAAAGCTCTAAGGGGATGCTTTATTTAACACTATGTTCCATCAGTATTTGGTGTGAACTTTCTAAGTTCCAAAATGTCTTTCATCAATGTGGAACATGCTGGTGGAACAACATCGTTTAGAGTCCAAAACATTTAAAGTTAAAATGAATCAAGTTTTGAACAAAAATGAACGACTCTTGGAACAAGTGTTGAGCAAAGATATTGTGAACATACTTGTGAATTCGTCTGTGAATATTGCTTCTGTGAATGTGCATGAACGTGAAAAGTGTCTCAAACTTAAGACTAAGCTTCTCAACAAGAAGGATTTTGTTGAAAAAGAGATTTATGATAAACTGTTTAAAAGCTTTACCACTCTTGAAAAACATTGCATCTCTTTAGAAGTTGATATTCAACATAATCAGGAAAATTTCCAAATGGACAATTCTGTTTCAAATCAAAGTGCTCCAAGTTTTGATCAATTGTTTGAATTAAATGAATTGAAAGCTCAGTCCCAATAAAAGGACACGGTCATAAAGAAGTTGAAAGAGAAAATTAAATCTCTAAGTGGTAAACAGAATGAGGATAAGATTAAAAAAGGGTTAGAAGAGATTGAAACCATAAATATTGAATTGGATCAGAGGGTGACAAAGCTTATTGCTAAGAATAACCATTTGAAACAGGCTATAGCAAAAAAATAAAAACTTTTTTTAATGACAATTAAACCAGCACGTGTTCGATCAAAAGAACAATGTGATGATTTAATTAATCACGTCAATCTAAAGTTTGTGGAAATTTCTAATTGAATAGTAGTCTTCAGAAAAAGTTTGGTAATACATCTTCAAGAGATGATTTTAAGGGAAACTTAAGGAAAAGCTCTGCTTGGTATATGTGTTACAAAACACCCTAGTGATCCAGAAATGCTTAAGATTGATGTGGAACCAATAACCCCTAAATTGTTGAATAAACAGACAGCTCACTCTGCCTATATTAAGCACACTCAGGAAGAAGCTACCGTTCTTAGGGATCTAGTTGAACAAGTTTAAATCAAATATCTTACTTTGATCAATCCCTAGAATCTTTTGTGGTATGCTAAAACTAGTTAGGATAGTTGCTTACAACATCAGTAAAACCTGCTAGTATCAACAATGTGATGGAAAATTGTGGCTGTGACCCAAAGTAACAAGAACAAAAGCGTTAGATTCACTAAGCCTGTCACATCCTCAGGAAACACAATCATAAAACAAACCCTCTACATCAACCTAGTTCTATACAAAACTATGTTGTCTTCTGTAGAGTAAAACCGTTCTACTTAGTACTAGCGAGCACAGCCTTCAGGCAATACAAAGAAATGATAAGATTCAGCAAACACATGTAGTACTCAGAGAATAATGTAGAAGCCACCTTAGGAGAAAGTTAAAATCTAGTTTGAAAAAATAAAAGATTGTTGTTATTCACCTAAAGGAACTGCTATGTGCAACATTCAAGCTTAATGGAGTTCTAAACTTTTAAGATGGTGTTAAGTGTAATGGTTTGCTGCTTTTCTGATAATAATGTTTTGTGTGTTCTTGATTTTATCAATTATTGAATGCTCGGAAAAAATCTAAATCTGGTTAACAAAAAAGTTCTAAGAGAAGTTTGGAAACCAAAACAGGAAAGGTTGTTTTATAAATATGGATACATCTGGTGACCTACTGTCGAACCTTTACATATGTAGGAATTGGCGTTTTGTGATGCCTTTAACTAGGATAACCACAACTACTGAGAGTACCTTAGGAAATCAACTGTCTAGAAAAAAGAAACACCTAGCTTGTTGTAGCATTGGTTTTTACTCAAGGTAAACCTAGAAAATCTAAAAACTAATGTTTCTTATTAGCAAATCTAAGGTTCCTAAATCTGTATCTGCTAACAAAAAGGAACCCAGTCAATCTTGGGGATCCATAGTTTCCGATGTTCCATCTTCCTCTCTTGATGAATGCAGGTCGTCCAAATTGTTCTCTGGTATTTGGACTCGGGATGCTCTAAGCATATGACTAGAGATCGCTCTCAGCTCACCAATTTTGTCAATAAGTTTTTGGGTAAATTTAAATTCGGAAATGTCACGTGGCAAAAGCATATTTGGTTAATGGTGTGATTATCAGATTGGGAATGTTACGATATCAAGGGTTTACTACGTGGAAGGACTTGGACATAACTTATTCTCGTTGGCAATTTTGTGATTCGAACCTTGAAGTTGCTTTTCGTCAACACACCTGCTTTATTCGTAATTTAGAAGATGTTGATCTATTGACTGGATCTCGAACCGGCAACTATCTGTTACACTGTCTCTTGGAGGATTGATGCGTACTCTCATATGATACTCATTGTCAAAGGCCTCACAGACTAAGTCCTGCTATGGCACCGACGTCGTGGTCTCATCTAAACTTTGGTGCAATCAACCATTTAGCTAGACACGGTCTTGTTCGTGGTCTCCCTAAGCTTAAATTTGAAAAGGACCATTGTGTTTGCTTGGTGCAACGGGGTAAAAAGCAACAAAAAAGAAACCCCAAAACCTAAATTGAAGACCTCACCAAGAAAAACTCTATCTTTTTTCACGTGGATCTTTGATGCACCAATGCGTGTCGCAAGTATTAATGGAAAGAAGTACATCCTCGTCATTGTCGATGATTTTTCTCGATTTACATGGGTTAAGTTTTTAAGGTCAATAGATGAAGCTCCAGATTTCATAATCAGTTTCTCTAGACGTGATCCAAGTGCGGCTTAAAGTGACTATCCGAAGAATTAGAACAGATAATGGAACTGAATCTGTTAATCAACTTTGCGTGAATATTATGAGAAGATTGACATCTCTCATGAAACATCTGTTGCTCGCTCTCCACAACAAAATGGTGTCGTTGAAAGACGTAATCGTACGCTAATTGAAGTTGCCCGCACAATGTTGATTTACGCAAAAGCTCTGTTATTCCTATGGGCAGAAGCAGTTGCTACATCATGTTACACCTAAAATCGTTCCATCATACGTCTTCGACACGGCAAAACACCATATGAGCTTTTACATGACAAACCTCCCGACTTATCATTTGTCCATGTATTTGGTGCACTCTGTTATTCGACAAATGATATTGATAATTTGGGCAAGTTACAACCGAAAGCTGACATTGGTATTTTCATTGGCTATGCACCTACAAAGAAAGCATTTCGAATTTTCAACCGTCGTACCAGACGAATCATTGAGACAATTCATGTATATTTTGATGTGCTGACTGCGATGGCTTCTGAACACAGCAGTTCAGGACCCATACTTCATGAAATGACTCCTGCAAAACAATAAGTTTAGGACCTTGCCAAACCTCCACCTTCAACACCGTTTGTACCCCTTAAGAACTGATTGGGATATATTGTTTCAACCGATGTTTGATGAATTACTCACTCCTCCACCAAGTGTTGATCTGCCAGCCCCTGAAGTCATTGCTCCAATTGATGAAGTAGTTGCTCCAGTTCCCGCTGTATCAACCGGATCACCTTCCTCTCAAACAATAGTTGACAAGATGCACATCACCATGTAACTCTAATAACAACACCCGAAAACTCACCCTCCCGTCATTCCTAATGATGTTGAAGAAGACAATCATGATATTGAAGTTGCACATATGGGTAATGATCCGTACTTTGGTATCCCAATTCTAGAAATCCCTTCTGATCAATATTTATTGTCAGATTCTATTCATACTAAATTGTGATCTGACATCAATATTTCTAAAAAACATTAGCAATTTGGACTAAGGATCTCCCCACTTGAAAAGTATTAATTCGGTGAACCTGATAGACCAGTTTCACAAGGCTGCAGTTACATGAGCAAGCTCTCTTCTGTTACTACGATGCTTTCCTCGAAGCTGAAGTTGAACCCAAGAACGTATAAGATGCTTTGACTCAATCTGTTGATCAGAAGCAATGCAAGAGCGAGATCAATGAGTTCGAAGCCTTGAGTATGAGAGCTCGTTACCCCAACCTGATTAAAAGTTATGTGCGTTATTACTTTGAAGTCGGACTCTACAAAGTAAAAGCTCAGATGAACTGGGAGATTATTCTAAAGAACAAGGCTGATTAGTGCTCTCATGGTTACGTCAAGAAGAGGGAAGTGATTTTGAAGATCTTTTGCCTCGGTTGCAGATTATGAGGCCTATAAGGATTTTCTTGCATTTTGTCGCTCACATGAACTTGGTCGTCTAACCGAATGGAAGTCATGACTATGTTTCTGAATGGTAATTTGTGGGAAGAGGTTTATGTTAGCCCATGTCGGACGAATTTTTGTGGATCAGATACCCCAAATCCGTTTGTACACGCTTAAAAAGAAAGCTCTTTTATGGGTCTGAAACAATCTCACGCGCGGTGCTTTGACATGTTGTCTTCGTTACCTGATATCCCAAGACTTCTCCAAAGTCTCAGTGGTTATCTATTCATCGTAAGGAAAATGCAAGGAATACTTATTGTAAATTATATGTCGATGATATTATCTTTGCTTGCAATCTACCACCTGAATCTTTGTGACATATTTTTAAAATCATGTGTTCAAAATTTAATATGTCAATGATGGGAGGATAAATCTCATTTTTCTTAGGATTACAGATTTTTCAAAATCCCAGAGGCATCTTTATTAACCAGTCAAAATATGCCCTTGAATCTTTAAAGAAATATGGTTTTGATTCTTGTGACCTAGTGGATACTCCCATGAAATATATCCAAATTGGATGAGGATAAAGACGAGAAAGTCGTTGATCCATCACACTATTGTGGTATGATTGGCATCCTCCTTTATCTCACAGCCAGTAAACCTGACCTACAATTTGCTATATGCATGTGTGCCCGATATCAGGCTCGGCCTACCGAAAAGCACTTACATGCGGTCAAAAGGATCTTTTGGTATTTAAGAGGAACCGTCAATCGGGGACAATGGTATCCGAAGGATTCTTCAATTGCACTAACAACATTTGCAGATGCGAATCATGCTGGTTGTCAAGATACACGCCGTAGCACATCTGGTAGTATGCAGTTTCTGGGAGATAGACTTGTTAGCTGGTCATCAAAAAGGCAGAAAAGCGCTGCGATATCCAGTACGGAAGCTAAATATATTGCTATGTTGGGATGTTGTGCTCAAATTCTTTGGATGAGATCACAGCTTACCGACTATGGCCTTGGATTCAATAAAATTCCAATGTACTGTGATAACAAAACCAAAAAAAATAAAAACCGCTATTACCCTTAAGCTAGCAACAATGTGTCAACATTCCAGGTCGAAGGAAAGCATATAGACATAGATTTCACTTTATCAAGGACGAAGCATGTTGAGATTGGGGTGCAGATTGAACTTTACTTTGTCATTCGGAGTTTCAACTGCGGACATTTCACAAAATCCCTCGCAAGAGAAAGAATTTAATTTCTTATCGACAAGCTAGAAATTCGAAGTTTTACGCCAGAAACTCTGAAACTATTGGAAGACGAAGTTGATGAATAGTGGTGGTACCTATTCAAATATCCTATATCATATGGACGGTATACTATATATATATATATATCTATTTATATAGTTTAATATAATATTATATATATATTTATTTATATATTTATATATATATATATATATAGATATATAAATATATATATTATATTAAAAACCTAAACAACCAAAAAGACTTTTTCCTTTTCAGAAATTTTTATAAAAACAAAATACAAAAATATAAAACTTTAAAACCAATTAAAATTAAAAATGGGAGAAAATATAAAAGAGTTAATAATGGATGTCTTCTAAAAATCGAATACATTTACGGTCTTTAGTAAATGTCATTCATAATGATACCAGGTGTAAATGATTAGGATGTTCGAGCAGAGTTCAAATGTTTTCAAACATGCCAATGGCTTGCTATTATTTAGATAGCAGCCGGTTCTTCATCTTAAAGCAAGTATTTCAAAAAGAAAACTGACTATAACGGGAATTTATTCTCGGGCTTGGTCTACTCTACAGACCATGCAAAAGGCTTGTTGATTACTTTGGCATCTCAAACCCGTGCTTCCTACTTATACCATTAGTTGTCGTGTCAGGCGCTTATGAGTTAAAAACTAAGAGAAATCTTATTTTTATTGGTAAAAAGTTGTCTTCACAATGAATCAGTATGTTTTCAGTAATCACAAAATGATTTTAAAAGACAATTCGACCACTCAAACAATGACAACAGCTCTTTAAATAGAAAACAAGTCATTATTTGAGGGGGAGAAAGCGTCATCAATAATCTTTTAAAACGGTCTTTCAAAATAAGTCACGGAATAAGGGATAATTGTTTTTGATAATGACGGATAACAATTTCAAGGGGAGTTAATTTATATTAACTACAAGTGATTTAGATGTCATTTGTTTAAATCTTTATGGACTTATTTGCAATTTGAGACTTAGTGAATTCAGGCCTTAAACTACATTCAATCAATATTATCAACACCTCATAGTTTGTAAAAGAACTTAGGATGTTTGGAAATAATTACATAGTTTAAATGAACTTGAATAGTTGATTCTTCACGGGAATAGATCTAAGATATATTGATTCTTCAAACACGTTCTCGAGTATGTGTGTGTACAAGGTTTTGCTGATTCCGACGTGTCGAAACTAGCAAGGGGGGAGGAGTAGACGTATACTTGATAGTGTCCTTTGGCCTTCTTTTGAGGTTTGCTTCTTTTCTCTTTTGAGGTTAGCTTCTTTTTATTTTAGGCCTTTTTGAAATCCTTGTGGAGTGCACAATTTCATCTCATGGTGAAATGAGACATCTCGTATTAGTCAGTATGCCTCATTTGGTCCCTAGGGGAAGGTGTTGGGAGGATAATTATTTAAAACGTAGAGAAAATTCTGTCTGATTCAATTAATGTTTTTTACGACCGGGTCAATCCCTAAGCGTTTTCTTAAAAGAAGTATGTTATAGGATGGAAGAGGTCATAATAGGTATGATGACTTCTTTTAGATTGTCGTATCCTGTAGGCAGAATTACATTCTTCTGAGACGTAGTTGACTTTGGAGTTATCATTATTGACTATTTAGAGGGATAATATGTAACTTCGAGGATGAGTTGACTTTGGTGTTTCAATTTATATCATCACTATCCTGAAGAGAGAAATGCGCTCATCCGGGACTTAATTGACTTTGGTGTTGCGGTATCAAATTCTTGAAAGGGTTAATTGTGTACTTTGGATATCTGGGATTTATACATCAAGACTGCTTGATGCGGCTTGCAAGAAAGTTCTGAATCTACTCAAGAAAGAATTGTTGGTTTAGGGGGAAGCTAAGACAACATCACCAACCACACAAGCTCAAGTTACATGTGTATCTGAATCTGTTTCATACTCGAAGTTTGATGCAAAGACTTTTGTAACTTGGAAAGAAAGTTAAAGCAATGTCGAAGAGTGCTTGGACAGAGAAAGATCAGATTGACAACTTCTTGAAAGAAAGAAGGTTAATGAGGAGCTAGATAATGGTCGTTGGTGGGGATTGTACAAAGGAGACTACGGATGTACAAAGGACCATATGATTTTCATCATATGATGTTCTAATCATTCCAAAGGGGGGGTGGTTTCCCCCAAATCTTCGTATATAATAAACATGTGAATATATACATAAGTAGTAAAAGACTTAGGCTTATGTGGTGTTCAAGTACGATGAGTTTTCAAGAATTTATCACAAAATTCAAAATATTTCAAAATTTCATTCTTAACACTATATCTTTATCCCTATACTTTGAAGGGGAGCATTAAATGTTCCCTGATAGTGATTATGTAAAATTTTGTCTCCGAACGTTTATCAATTGATATCTAAAAATATCAAGGATTAAACATTTTGGATAAGGGGAGAATCAATGTGACTTAACTGAACCTAATTTGTATTGAAGGTGATCATATAAATGGACTCAACTGCACTCTAAACTTAACATTTATACGATTACGGTACACATGTTAAGGGGTGCTTTTAGTGTATGATGAAAAAACCTTTCAAAGTGTAAATCTTTTGATATTTATATCAAACACTTTGATTGAAATTTTTAATGATTTTGGTTTTGATTGAGATGGATTACCCAAAAGACCGACCATGTACTTAAATTTATAGAGCTATAAGGGGGTTAGTCATAGGTATTCAAATCCCATGATCCAGCCAGAACCGGTGGGATCTACCCAGGGATATCCATAGATAGTGTAGAAAGTCCTTAGGTATGGATACAAAAGGAGAAAAATGTGGCAATCGGGCATAATGCGACTGAGATGGAAGCTAAACACTGGAAATAAAACAACAAGTGTTAGTTATGAAGTCTCGGTAAGTATTGAAGAGGTTGAAGAATGAAAAAGAAGCCCTCCATACACTTAGACAGAAACCGGGTCAATACATAATCTGTCAGAAACACTAAGTTGTTTTCTGATATTGAAGACAGTCATGGACATGTCGGTCGCTAATGCACAACCCTCTCCTAGCCACTCAAGGTCTTCAAACAGACTCTTATTATCATTTTCACGGAGATTTACACACATTTCTACTACTTTCTCACTTAATGTTCGTTGATATTGAAAAGGTGGCAGTCTTTGCTCCAGCCTTCTGATCACATAAAATCAAATGTGACGCTATTCGTTGTGTCTAGAGCCAAAAGAAGATTCATTCAGATATCTCATTAGGGACCATTGTCAAAATTATGCTTGCTATCTCACACAATGTGAATAACATGAAAAATATACTAAGAGTCCTACGCATTATCCTTGTGATTTTGCCAGAACATCCGAGTGATATAATTCACAGTAAAGATGGAAATCCTGCTTGAGCCAACATCAAACAAGCTCATGGTAGGTGACTTGTGCGATTCTATAGAATCAATCTTGTGAATCAGGAAGTATCGATGTGCGATTCCATAGAATCAAAACTTGTTCTAGGTTATTGAATTGACGATTGATAAGGAATTTTGAAATGATTAACACTCTCGATGTGTCACAAAACCACTTTAGCAAGTGACACGTCGATTGATTTTCAAATCAATTTTTCTATTCAATCGGTGAGACTTCGTCTTTCTAGTTCACTTCAATTCCGTGTTGTTGCTGTGAGAGGCTTCGGGTAATGAGAACGGCTACTGCAGCTGCGAAACCCTGTCAAGGAGATTCTTCGGAATTATACCTGATCACATGCAGTATTTATACTGATCAACAGGGAACCGTGGTTATTGCAACCGTATTCGACAAAGTGACAAAGACACTTTCTTCCATATCTGTTGATTATCACTAACCTAAACCTGCAGGTACTCCCGACGGATGTGGCCCCCCCCCCCCCCCCCCCCCATCTAATTCCCGACGAGTCATGATTCATAGCCACATGCTCATACCTGACCAACAAACATAAAGACATCATGAAATCTCAAGTACATGTTTCAAGACTTCCGCTACTCTAATACCGTACATCTTTCTTGAAGTGAAAAAGTATTAAAGTTAACGAATTTCAAAGAAGTTTTCATCACTCTGATACCGAACGTTCTTTTCACAATTGTAACGAGTGTTATAGTTAAGAACTTCATGAAAGATGCATCATTAAGCTTTTAATTCAGTCAACAAAGCAAGTAAAGGTATAAGCATGTCGGTCCAGAAGTCACAAGTTCACAAGAAGGCAAAGTTAACAAGATAGCGAAACGAGATTATGCTTGGTTGATGATCTCAAGGTGCTCAAGATCACACTCAAGACAAGATAAGGAACAAGCTCAAGACCTAAAGTCTATGATCACTACATCCATTCACAAGTTAATGATTGAAGTTAAAGTCTACAAGCTCAAGACTTAAAGTCGAAGCATAGTATGCTAAGTTTAAATTTTTGTAAAATAGAGTGACCTCCCTTAGGGGGAGATTTTTAGGAACAAGAAAAGTCTCGGTCACTTCCAATATTAACTAGTCAAAGCCCGTAGTTAGTCAATGTTTAGTTTATAAGCTAATATGGCCACAAAGGCATATGGAAGCTTATTAAGGCCATGGCCGGCCTAAATTAAGGAGTTATAAATAACCTCTCCATGCCTTGGAGAGGTGGTTGGTTGGTTGTATGTTTTCATTTCACTTAATGCATTTCATGTTCTCTACTTTCTCTCACTAGAAAATACATCCTTCCTCCCACTTTCTCTCTTTAGTTCTTGGTTCATATATCAAAGATTACTTGTATTCTATAATGATTTTCAATGATAACTTGCTCAGGCTTATAATTTAAGATGAAGACTTGGATTATCTAATTATACCTGATGAAAGGAGTTACGTTGTAGTGCTCACAGTATATAACTATCACTTAAAGGAGTTACGTTGTAGTGCTCAGTGTCACACACAAAAGACGATGTGGATAATTGCAAGAGTTGATGAAAGTCTCATACTTTGTCAGGTGGGTATAGAGTACTTAGAGATTTGATTTGTACCACAAATTCTCTACATCGTTCTTCCAACATTAGTGCAAGCATAAGTCACAAAAACAGGGAATTCTACTTTAGTTTCAAGTTTGGTATATTAGGTTTACTCCATCAGTGGTTACTTCAAATAGCCTACAACAGGGTTGGTAAAAAGATAGTTAAATAGAGTTTATGAGTACAGATTTGATCAGCAGTTAATTCTCACGGGATAGATTTGAGCTAATTTATTTTTCACACAAGATTTCAAGTATATGTGCGTATAAAGTGTTGCTGATTCCGAGGTATCAAAACCATCTCCTGAAGGAAGGAATGTGCACGTCCGGGACTTAATTGACTTTGATGCTACGATTTCGACTTCATGAATGGGATAGAGTGTGTACTTCAGGTTTTTGGGCTTCATACAATGAGACTGGTAGCATCTCTTCAACTACATAGGGGAAAAGATCTCTTGATACTTTTGGTATGCATTACTTGAGCTTCTAGTGGGAAGAAATTTGAGAAGAATTATTCAAGCATAAGAAGATACGTTGCTGATCCAGATAATGTTTCCCCAAATAGTTAATCACTAAGCTTAATATCAAAGGAGCAATAATATTTGATGTGGTTTGCTACTAATTCCGATGTGTACTTAATTATTCTAAGATTGAAAGAAAGCTTTGAAACTGCTCAAGAGAGGATTGCTTGTTTGGAGGGAAGCTTTAAAAGCTTCTAAATAAAGAATATGTGGCATGAATTAGGGGGAAGCTAATTCAGAAGCTTCTCCTTAACCAGAAGTGTATGGGTTACTTAGTTCGTGCCTATTACAGTATTTATCCTACAAGGTACTACAAAGATGATTCATATTGGAGTGTAGACTTGAAGTCAAAGGCCACAAAAGACATCATCAGCATTAGAAGCTTCATGGAAGATCTTGTTCTTAATCATTATGTACTTGTTAGGAAAATATTGTTAGTAATTCCGTATCTCGTCCCATGGGGGAAGATTGTTAGGATTTCATTTTATGTGACGACATTACGGAATTACCATAGTTTAACATACCACCATATGTAGGGACTAGAATAGGCATTTTAGTAAACTTATGTATAGATGGTGGTATAAATACCCCTCCATTGATTCCATAGAGGTGTGAGACTTTTGTAATACTTCACTTTTCATTCTATTTTACACACACTAGTTTCTCCCTCTACTCTCTCTCTCTCTCTCTAAACATGGCATTCTTATGGTTTGAATCACCAAGACCACCGGATCAACGATTCTTTTAAACTTAACAATCTGGTAGATATCTTTTATTTTTAGCAATGTTGATGTTGTCACCTGAAGGTTTTGAGAATTTGATAGCATCAGGGCTTTTATCGAATGTGATGTGATAGGTTTCTTTATTTTGTTGTCTTCTTGTGTTGAAGACTCTGAAGGCCTTGGAAACTAGTGAGTATCCAAGAAGATAACCATCATCATCTTTTTCATCAAACTTTCCTAGGTGATCTTTATGATTATGGATGTAAACTAGACATCCAAATACATGAAGCAAGTTAATGTTTAGGGTTCTCTTACGAAAAATTTCATAAGGAGTTTTAAGATGTCTTTTCATAATGGTGGATCTATTTTGAGTGTAGCATGCAGTGGCTACAACTTTAGTCTAGTATTGTTTTAAGAAGACAGATACTTAAAGCATTGTTCTTGCAGCTTCTATAAGGGTTTTATTTTTCTTTTTAGCAACATCATTTTGTTCATGTGTGTAGGGAGAGGAGAAGTTTTGAGAGATCCCTTTTTCATCACAGAAGTTGATACGGATGCTATTCCTGAATTTAGTACCATTGTCAGTTATGAGTTATTTGACTTTGATGTCATTTTGATTTTCAACTCTTTTGATGAAGGACATGATAATTTCAGGTGCTTGAATTTTCTTCTTTAAGAAGTATACCCAGGTGTACCTTGAGTACTCATTAACAATGACAAGGGTGTATTTTTCATGGTTAATAGTCCTAGGTACAGGTACAAATAGAATCCATGTGAAGAAGATGAAACATTTCTTGATGGAAGATGTCTGTTTTGTTTTAAAGATGGCCCTATGATGCTTTCCTTTTTCACATGATGAACATGGTTTGTCCTTGTGTTAGATTAATTGAGTTTTTTTTGTTTTATTGTAGTTAAGGACCTACCGGAGACCAAGAAATTAAGGAAAACCAATGACAAGATTTTGTTTTGTCCAGTTTTGTTCATTGTTAGAAGTTCTAATAGCCAAGTTTTTATGCCAAAGCCAGATGAGATTGTCAGAGGCTTGGCAAAAGAAACAAGATTCTAATGTAGAAGATGTCATTCAAGAGACTTAACATCTCTGTACTCTTGGAACAATCATTAACTTTTTGTTAAGGTTGAAGATTGTTCCTCTTTTTCTCATCAAACTGAATAATATATTTAGCATCACAAAGTTGACTGATGCTAATTAAATTGTACTTAAGACCATTTACAAATGCTACCTTTGTGAAAACTATACCATTACATTTGATAGAGCCATAACCTTCAGTTGTGCATGTAGAGTCATCTCCAAACACCACTTTAGGTCCTAATTATTCAATCAAATTTATACATGGTAACTCTTGACGACCAGTCATATGCCTTTATCATCGCACTGTCCAGGTACCAAAATGGAATTCCTAATGTCACACTGCACAAATACGTTTAGAATGGTTAGTTTTGCTTAGAAACACACCTTTTAGTGGGAGTCTTGGATCTGTTAGCATTTGATGATTCAACCCTAGTTGATTTTAGAGCTTCAGCCCTTTTGGCTTGAAGTGCTTCACCTCTTTTGAACCATTCAATATCATAGT
The DNA here is from genome assembly GCA_026074375.1 of Tanacetum coccineum. NCBI lineage: Eukaryota > Viridiplantae > Streptophyta > Magnoliopsida > Asterales > Asteraceae > Tanacetum > Tanacetum coccineum. The sequence continues at coordinate 25,146 of BQNB010094746.1, forward strand.
GATCAGTTGTGGTATGAGTTGAGCTACCACAAGCTTCACATCTTTTGAAGGCATGTTGAGGATTTCTTGGATTGATCTCTCTTTCTAGAGAGATAATCCTGTTATGACCATTTGTGTCATGGTCATAACTTCCACATAATCCACATATGGGATAGTATAAACACTTCATTAGATAAATGATATATACACCCACAGTGTATGCAAGGAGGAAGAAGTGTTTTGATGGTCTTAGGTTTTTAGGTCTTGAAGATCTACCCAGACTTTTGAGATGCTGAGACATGTTCTTGGTAAAAATATATTCAGCATGATCACAGGTTCTGTGATTAATTTTCTCACACTTTTTACAAAATAGAACCTTGTAACAATTCTCAAAGAGATGATTGTTTAGGCCACACATATCACAACTCTTTTTGAATTGTATTTTGTATATGTTTTGAAGTGTATTTTGTAGAACTTGTTATGGTTGATTATTTATGGAGTAAGATGACGGATTCTTGATAATTTTGTAATTTTAGGTTGTTAAGTTCTATCATTACAATAGCCAAAGGAGGATTATCTTCAATTTTCACACTCTTTAGTTTACCAGCAGGAGCTGAGTTAACTTTTGAAGCTAAAGAGTTTTTGTTACCCTTAGCAGGAGCTGAGGATGGTTCATTTATTGTGACAACTTTTAAAGTTTTAGCTTTGAATGTGGATTTTGACCTAAAAATAGATTTGGTGGTATCTGGTCCAGAAATATGTTCTGCACCATCCAACATCTTCAGTGGAGGAAGAGGAGTGCTACAGACTGAAGATTCATCCGTTGAATCATACTTAGTCGTTGAAGAGTCATTGACAGCAACTGAAGGATCAGTTGTGTTTCTTTGTGACTCAGCAGGGAGCATCCTACCAATACATG
>BQNB010094747.1:3609-26042 GCA_026074375.1 Tanacetum coccineum
AAGGCGCAATACAAGTTATACGACGACGTTTTAGTAAAAGTGTTGTCACGTCAACTTTTGTTATGGAACATCCCCGCCCCACAGTTTATTATTTTATTTTTCATTTTATTTTAAACAAACACATTTCATTTTATACATTCATACTAGATTCAAAGAACTAACAATGTAAGAAAATTAACTTAAGGACTAACATTGCAAGCGCAATAGGGATTAACTATGTAAGAAAAACACACTTAGGGAATTACATGGCTAAAAGTGAAAAAAGTCAGATTTCTCTCATGACTCGGCCGTCTTTGTCTTGCTTGTATTCCCGCCAAAACCAGCAATACCAAAAAAAATATTGTATAAAAAACAGAAAAATTACTCATGTTTGATTACAGGTTTTACGTCACTTGAACAACATTTTTGAAGACTCTAGTAAGAGGTGTTTAGTCCCACATTGGCTAAAGAAATATTTTTTTTATATATATGCGGTGTATATGGATTCCTTTAGGTTCATAACTTGCATTATGTTATCCTAGTTGATGCTATTTGCTAGTATATGCAAATTCATAAATTTACAATGGGTTTTTCTATTTTGTGCCCTAGGGGCACATGATAATAACACCAAAAGTACATATGGTCCCACAGAAAAGTACACAGGGATCTACAAAATAATATGGATCCCTATGTAGTTTTCTGTGGGACCTTATATACTTTTTATGTACTTTTTATGTTCTTATCATGTGCCCTTAGGGCACAAGAAAGAAAAACCCATTTACGATGCTGGCAATATAGTTCAATTGGTTAATTTATACAAATTGTTGACTTTTTAGGTAAACATAGTTTTTATGATTAAATCTCATACATCAAAACGTTGACTTATTGGGTAAACATATTGTTGACTTTTTGGGCAAAAATAGTTTTTAAGATTAAATCTCATACATCCAAATGTTGACTTATTGGGTAAAAATATTTCTTAAAATTGAATCTCATACATTAAGTCGGTTCTTCAAACGATTCTCTTTGTTTCTGGTTGTGACTAACTGGGTATCGATTCAACCAATTAAAAATGTATCTTAAGTAAAATATTTATTTGGTGTCTAATTCCGAGCAATACCAATTTTTAATCAACTTCCACTTGCGAATATCATCTTCCACAAAATCCCATCAGATAAGCTAAATACGTTAAATGATCATGTATGTAAAATTTGTGGTAAATAACATCATATATGTATGTATGTATGATAGAGTTTTTTTTCTCTCAAACATGTACGCATGTTTGTTTAACGTGGTGATGTATGGTACAAGTAAACACGAGGTTAATATACAAATAAGCTACTAAAATGAAAAAAAAGGCGACTAATGTAATAAACTTTTATTTTGTTCACTTATGTCACTAAACTTATGGAACATGATATTTTTGTTGGAAATTTAGTTTAATTGTAGGGATCTGTTCATACCGGTATCTGGGAATGGAGGTACGGAGTGTACACCCAGAGGTCTCTGAACACCCTGACTCAGATAGTGGTGATGAACTTCAGTGAGTTAACTCCTCTGTGAGTAACTATGGACTGAAGGATGTTCATCAGAGGACTGATGGCTTCAGCTTTATAACTCACAGAGTAAGCTGAAGGTTACCATCAGAGAGTAATCCATCAGAGGAAGTATCCTCAGCGGGTTAGCTCATCAGAGGTTGTTTCAGTATTAAACCATCAGCGGGTATGCTCCTCAGCGGGCTAGCCGATGCTTCAGGACACTGAATGGAAATCCATCTTGATAGAATTCAATGACTTGTAACTGCTTTGACCAGGCCAGATGATGGTGGTGAGAATCCAACTGTGGAACAAGTTAGGAAGAGGGCCAAATGAGACAATGATGACTATGTCTGTAGAGGTTTAATCCTTAATGGTATGTCTGATTCCTTGTTTGATGTTTACCAGGATGTTGAAACTTCTAAAAAACTATGGGATACATTGGAAGCCAAATATATGGCTGAGGATGCCTCAAGTAAGAAGTTCCTTGTTAGTAATTTCACTAATTACTAAATGACTGATTCAAGAACAGTCTTGGAACAATACAATAAACTTCTTGGAATAATTGAAAGGTTTACACAACACAAGATGAACATGGATGAATCTATTCAGGTTTCATGTATCATTGATAAACTTCCCCCTTCATCGAAAGATTTCAAGCACACCTTGAAACATTTAAAGGAGGAATTAACTCTGATTAAGTTGGGTAGTCATCTGCGCATTGAGTCCTTCAGAGCTCAGGATAATGACAAGCCAAAGGGCAACAATGTTGCTGGTCCTTCAGTTATCAATATGATGGAGCATAACAACTCCTCCAAGTACAATGACAAAAAGAGTAAACGTAAGCATCATGATACAAGAGCTAATCCTAACAACAAACCAAAAGTTACTTGTTGAAAGTGTGGGAAACCTGGACACTTAAAAAAGGATTGCAAGGCTGGTAATGTTGGCAACAGAGCCAATGGATCAGGCACAAAGGGATCAGAGGATGGTTCTTCCAACCCTCTTAAAGGTTAGAGTATGTTTAATAAATCCCATCAGATTTATTATGTTACATGCGTATCTGAGGCTTTCTTTGTGCAGGATGATGATGTTGCTTGGTGGGTTGACTCTGAAGCTACTATGCATGTGTGCAAAGATAGATGCTGGTTCAAAAATTATGAGTCACTAATGATGGATCTATTCTTCACATGGAAAATGAGTCAACAACCCTTGTGCATTGACCTGGTTGTGTATATCTTAGGTTAGGTTCTGGAAAAGTTGTTTCTTTGTTGAATGTTTTACATGTTCCTAATATAAGGAAGAATTTGGTTTCAAGTAGTGTTTTGAATAATTGTGGTTATAAACAAGTGATTGAATCAAATAAATTTCTGTTATCTAAACATGGTGTGTTTATTGGTTTGGTTATCCGAGTAATCATATGTATAGGCTTAATATTATCTCTGATAATATTGATTCAGCCTCCATGTAAACCTCTAAACTGAATGATTCAATCTTATGGCTTGCTAGACTAGGCCATGTCCACTTTAAGAGGATGCAAGATATGTCCCAGGATGGGTTAATCCCTGCTTTTGACATGGACACTGAAAAGTGTCAGACTTGCATGCTGAATAAAATAACTAAGAAACCATTTCAAAATGTAAAAATTGTAACTGAATTTTTGGAATTTATTCACAGTGATCTCTGTGATCTGCATGCTACTCCTTCATTGGGCAATAAAAAGAACTTTGTGATATTTATTGATGATGCCTCTAGGTTTTGCTATGTTTATTTATTACATTGAAAAGATGAAGCATTAGATAAATTCAAAGTATTCAAAACTGAAGTTAAATTACAACAAGGGTCTCTGATCAAAAGATTCAGGACTGATAGGGGATGTGAGTATATGGATACTCTGTATTTTTAGTCTGTTGGTATATCTGAAAGAAAAATAGAGTGCTTAAAGTAATGGTTAATTCCATGTTGTCCTATTCATGTGTGAGTCATGGGTTTTGGGGAGAAGCTATGTTAACAGCTTGCTATTTATTAAATAGGGTTCCTAATAAAAGGAACATGGTTACCCCTTATGAACTCTGGACTAAAAAGAAACCAAACCTGAATTATCTTGGAGTTTGGGGATGTAGGGCAGTTGTAAGACTCCCTGATCCCAAGCTAAAAACTTTAGGTGAAAGAGGCATTGAATCTATCTTTGTTGGATATGCTGAGCATTCCAAGGCTTTTAGGTTCTATGTTATTGAACCTAATGATTCAGTTGCTATTAACTCTATCATTGAATCAAAGGATGCTATCTTTGATGAGCACAAGTTCTCATCTGTCCCTAGACCAAGTCAAAGGTCCCTGGTAAAAGGAACTGGAGACTCTGGTGGTTCAGTGGTCTCTGAAAGAGTCACTGATGAGATTGTTCATTAATATGAGCCTGAGCTTAGGAAAAGTAAAAGGCATAGGACTCCAAAGGATTTTAGGCCTGAATTTCAATTATACTTAATTGAAGGAACAAGGGATGAGGTCTCTGACCAACACTCTTATTGCTTTAATATTGAGGATGACCCTAAAATATTTGAGGAAGCAATGAAGTCCCAGGATGTTGCTTTCTGGAAAGAAGAAATTAATGATGAGATGGATTCCATCATGGGCAATAACACTTGGGTGTTGACTGATCTACCACCAGGTTGCAGACCTCTGGGTTGCAAATGGATTTTCAAAAGAAAGATGAAGGTAGATGGAACTGTTGAAAAGTTCAAGGCAAGACTGGTCATTCAGGGCTTTAAACAAAAGTCAAGGATAGACTACTTTGATACTTATGCCCTAATGGCATGTATAAGTACCATAAGACTGCTGATTGCTCTGGCATCAATTCATAGTCTGACTATTTATCAGATGGATGTGAAGACAGCTTTCTTGAATGGGGAACTGGAAGAGGAGGTCTATATAAACCAACCTCTGGGCTTCATCTTGCCTGGTAATGAAAAGATGGTGTGTAAACTGATTAAGTCTCTGTATGGGCTTAAACAGGCACCTAAGCAATGGCATCAAAAGTTTGATGAAGTGGTTTTATCTAATGGTTATTTACTTAATCAAGCTGACAAATGTGTGTATAGCAAATTTGATGCATCAGGTAAAGGAGTCATCATTTGCCTATATGTTGATGACATGCTAATCTTTGGCACTGACCAAGTTCAGGTAGTGGTTAAGGGAATTCTAGTCGTTGATGAACTTCAGTGAGTTAACTCCTCTGTGAGTAACTCTAGACTGAAGGATGTTCATCAGAGGACTGATGGCTTCAGCTTTATAACTCACAGAGTAAGCTGAAGGTTACCATTAGAGAGTAATCTATCAGAGGAAGTATCCTCAGCGGGTTAGCTCATCAGAGGTTGTTTCAGTATTAAACCATCAGCGGGTATGCTCCTCAACGGGCTAGCCGATGCTTCAGGACACTGAATGGAAATCCATCTGGATAATATTCAATGACTTGTAACTGATTTGACCATGCCAGATGATGGTGGTGAGAATCCAACTGTGAAACAAGTTAGGAAGAGGGCCAAATGGGATAATGATGACTATGTTTGTAGAGATTTAATACTACAGATAATAAAAAATAAATGGGGTGGGTGATATGCAAACCTTATAACCCTACAAGTAATGCTAGTAAAGTGTTGATTACTTGTCTTTTTATGGTCTCTATTTTTCTGCTACATATGTATACAAAGTTTGTTTCTTTGAATAAACACTAAAGAGCATATGTGATCACTAGTCATGGTTCATTGGCTTGGTTACGAGCCGCTTGAGCATTCTTCTTTGGTATGTGGTAAAGTGGTAGCATGGGGTTTGAACCATCAATATCTCAAACATAAGTTAATTCATACAAATATTCACAACAATACTCAATCATGTCGGAACAAAATATGGAAGAGGTGATACGTAGACTGTAATATAAATAACGATGTGGATAAATATTGTTTTGTGGTCAATCTAAAAACACAAGGCGCAATACAAGTTATACGTCGGCGTTATTGCAAAAAGTGTTGTCACGTCAACTTTTGTTATGGAACATCCCCGCCCTACAGTTTATTATTTTATTTTAAGATTAATTCGCATACATCCAAACGTTGACTTATTGGGTAAAAAAATTTCTTAAAATTGAATCTCATACATTAAGTCCGTTCTCCAAACGATCTCTTTGTTTCTGGTTATGACTAACTGGGTATCGATTCAACCAATTGAAAATGTATCTTATTAATCGACGTTTGATACGCTACTCTATGATGTTGCTGAATGGAGTATGTTAAGGAAAATATCTATTTGGTGTCTAATTCAGAGCAATGCCAATTTTTAATCAACTTCCACTTGCGAATATCATCTTCCACAAAATCCCATCAGATAATCTAAATACGTTAAATGATTATGTATGTAAAATTTGTGGTAAATATCATCATATATGTATGTATGTATGTATGATAGAGTTTTTTTTCTCTCAAACATGTACGCATGTTTGTTTAACGTGGTGATGTATGGTACAAGTAAACACGAGGTTAATATACAAATAAGCTACTAAAATGAAAAAAAGGCGACTAATGTAATAAACTTTTATTTTGTTCACTTATGTCACTAAACTTATGGAACATGATATTTTTGTTGGAAGTTTAGTTCAATTGTAGGGATCTGTTCATACCGGTATTTAGGAATGGAGGTACGGAGTGTACACCCAGAGGTCTCTGAACACCCTGACTCAGATAGTGGTTAAGGGAATTCTAGTCGCTGATGAACTTCAGTGAGTTAACTCCTCTGTGAGTAACTCTAGACTGAAGGATGTTCATCAGAGGACTGATGGCTTCAGCTTTATAACTCACAGAGTAAGCTGAAGGTTACCATCAGAGAGTAATCCATAAGAGGAAGTATCCTCAGCGGGTTAGCTCATCAGAGGTTGTTTCAGTATTAAACCATCACCGGGTATGCTCCTCAGCGGGCTAGCCGATGCTTCAGGACACTGAATGGAAATCCATCTGGATAGAATTCAATGACTTGTAACTGCTTTGACCATTTCTTATGGCAAGTAGTAATCACACATATTGACCACGATAATTATGGTCATGTAACCACTAATTTCTGAAATCAAGGATTCTAATTATGGAAGAGATTATATCTCCTATTATCTCTCATATTCCTTGACCAAGGACTTGAGTACTCTCCTATAAATAGGAGGTCACATACTACTTGTGAGATATACGACACAACACAGAAATAACTGCGTAAAAATATACACATAAACATAAACACTTGGATGCGCTAGGGTTCTTGATTCTTGCCTCAAACAAGAACACACATTTTGTCTTATCCTAAGTAGATATTCGTGATACCCAGGCATTAGGGTCGAATAGTTTACTTTGGAAAGTGATTACACAATTTCAAGTGATATCTGGTAGCTAATCTTGGTACGTAGCTAGGCATTGATTATCTTTACCTTGTTTTGGGCCTCTCAAAACTCTAACAATCAAAGTAAACTATTTTGTGATAATCAATGGCTGCTGCAATGAAACACATGGCTTCAAACTTTGCCAAACTGGAAAAGTTTAAGGGGGTGAATTTCAGAAGATGGCAGAAGAAGATGCACTTCTTGCTTTCCAGCATGAGTGTGGTGTATGTGCTGACTACTCCTATGCCAGATGATGGTGGTGAGAATCCAACTGTGGAACAAGTTAGGAAGAGGGCCAAATGGGACAATGATGACTATGTCTGTAGAGGTTTAATCCTCAATGGTATATCTGATTCCTTGTTTGATGTTTACCAGAATGTTGAAACTTCTAAGAAACTATGGGATACCTTGAAAGCCAAATATATGGCTGAGGATGCCTCAAGTAAGAAGTTCCTTATTAGTAATTTCACTAATTACAAAATGACTAATTCAAGAACAGTCTTGGAACAATACAATGAACTTCTTGGAATACTTGGAAGGTTTACACAACACAAGATGAACATGGATGAATCTATTCAGGTTTCATGTATCATTGATAAACTTCCCCCTTCATGGAAAGATTTCAAACACACCTTAACATTTAAAGGAGGAATTAACTCTGATTAAGTTGGGCAGTCATCTGCGCATTGAGGAGTCCCTCAGAGCTCAGGATAATGACAAGCCAAAGGGCAACAATGTTGCTGGTCCTTCAGTTGTTAATATGGTGGAGCATAACAACTCCTCCAAGTACAATGACAAAAAGGGTAAACGTAAGCATCATGATACCAGAGCTAATCCTAACAAGAAACCAAAAGTTACTTGTTGAAAGTGTGGGAAACCTGGACACTTAAAAAAGGATTGCAAGGCTGGTAATGTTAGCAACAGAGCCAATGGATCAGGCATAAATGGATCAGAGGATGGTTCTTCAAACCCTCTTAAAGGTTAGAGTATGTTTAATAAATCCCATCAAATTTATTATGTTACATACGTATCTGAGGCTTTCTTTGTGCAGGATGATGATGTTGCTTGGTGGGTTGACTCTGGAGCTACTGTGCATGTGTGCAAAGATAGATGCGGGGGTTCAAAATTATGATCCAGAATGATGGGTCTATTCTTCACATGGGAAATGAGTCAACAGGTCCCTTGTGCATTGACCTGGTTGTGTAGATCTTAGGTTTAGTTCTGGAAAAGTTGTTTCTTTGTTGAATGTTTTTACATGTCACTAATAAAGGAAGAAATTAGGTTTTCAGAGTAGCGTTTGAATTAATGTGGGTTATAAACAATTGATGTAATCAAATAAATTGTGTTTTCTAGAACATGGTGGTTGTTTTTTTGGTTTTGGTTATCTGAGTAATCATATGTTTAGGCTTAATATTGTCTCTGATAATATTGGTTCAACCTTCATGTCAACCTCTAAACTGAATGATTCAATCTTATGGCATGCTAGACTAGGTCATGTCCACTTTTAAAATATGATGCAAGATATGACCAAGATGGTAATCCCCTGCTTTGACTATGACACTTAAGAACTGTCAGACTTGCATGTGAATAAAATAACTAAGAAACCATTTCAAAATGTAAAACATGAAACTAAAGTTTTGGAATTGATTCACAGTGATCTCTGTGATCTGCATGCTACTCCTTCATTGGGGAATAAAAAGTACTTGTGATATTTAACTGATGAATGCCGTCTAGGTTTTGCTATGTTTATTTATTACATTGAAGAGATGAAGCATTAGATAAATTCAAAGTATTCAAAACTAAAGTTGAGTTACAACAAGGGTCTCTGATCAAAAGATTCAGGACAGATAGGGGATGTGAGTATATGAATACTCTATTTTTTTAGTCTATTGGTATTATCTATGAAATAACTGCCCCTTATACTCTACAACAAAATGGTATATCTGAAAGGAAAAAACAGAGTGCTGAAAGAAATGGTTAATTCCATGTTGTCCTATTCAAGTCTGAGTCAAGGGTTCTGGGGTGAAGCTAAGTTACAGCTTGCTATTTATTAATAGGTTTCCCAATAAAAGGAAAAGGGTACCCCAAGTAACCTCTGGACAAAAAAGAAACCAAACCCTGAATTATCTAAGAGTTCGAGGATGTAGGGCATTTGTAATACTGCCCTTATCCCAAGCTAAAAAGCTTTTGGGTGCTAAGAGGCATTGAAATGTAATTTTGTTGGATAATGTTGAGCATTCCCAAGGCTTTTAGGTCTATGTTATTGAACCTAATGATTCATTGCTATTAACTATAATCATTGAATCAGTGAAATGCTATCTTTTATGAGCACAGTTCTCATCTGTCCTAGACCAATTCATATGTCTTCTGGTAAAAGTGAAGCCTGAAGACTCTGGTATTCAGTGGTCATCTAAAAAGTCACTGATGAGATTGTTCAGCAACCTGAGCCTGAGCTTAGAAAAAGCAAAAGGCATAGGACTCCAAAGGATTTTGGGCCTGAATTTCAATTATACTTAATTGAAGGAACAAGGGATGAGGTCTCTGACCAACACTCCTATTGCTTTAATGTTGAGGATGACCCCAAAACATTTGATGAAGCAATGAAGTCCTAGGATGTTGCTTTCTGGAAAGAAGCAATTAATGATGAGATGGACTCCATCATGGGCAATAACACTTGGGTGTTGACTGATCTACCTCCAGGTTGCAGACCTCTGGGTTGCAAATGGATCTTCAAAAGAAAGCTGAAGGTAGATGGAACTGTTGAAAAGTTCAAGGCAAGGCTGGTCATTCAGGGCTTTAAACAAAAGTCAGGGATAGACTACTTTGATACTTATGCCCATGTGATACGTATAAGTACCATAAGACTGCTGATTGCTATGGCATCAATTCATAGTATGATAATTCATCAGATGGATGTGAAGACAGCTTTCTTGAATGGGGAACTGGAAGAGGAGGTCTATATGAACCAACCTTTGGGCTTCATCTTGCCTAGCAATGAAAACAAGGTGTGTAAACTAGTTAAGTCTTTTTATGGACTTAAACATGCACCTAATCAATGGCATCAAAAGTTTGATGAAGTGGTTTTATATAATGGTTATTTACTTAATCAAGCTGAAAAATGTGTGTATAGCAAATTTGATGCATCTGGTAAAGGAGTCATCATTTGCCTATATGTTGATGACACTGATCTTTGGCACTGACCAAGTTCAAGTGGATCTGACTAAGGAATTTTTGTCATCAATGTTCTCTATGAAAGACATGGGGGAGGCAGATGTTATCCTGGGTATAAGGATTAAACATGAGAGTAATGGTATAGCAATTTCTCGGTCTCATTACATTGAGAATGTGCTGAAGAAATTTAATTACTCTGATTGCACTTTAGTTAGTACCAAAAAAAAAACCTTTTTACAGGATACTTATGAGGGAAGGTTGATGCCCACAGAGTTCATGACTGTATCTCAACTTAAGTATTCCAGAGTGATTGGCTGCTTAATGTATGTCATTTTACTTTTACAGAGACCTTACATTAGCTTTATGTGGGTAAACTGAGAAGGTATACTAGTAATCCTGGAACTCAGCACTGGCAAGCAATTCAGAGGGTACTGAAGTACTTAAAGAAAACCATAGACTATATATTGGTATACTCTGGATATCCTTAAGTGTTGGAAGGTTACACTGATGTAAGCTGGATTAGCAACACAGAAGTCAATTCATCTGCAAGTGGCTGGGTATTCCTGCTTAGTGGTGGTATAATTTCTTGGGCTTTCAAGAAGCAAACTTGTATCACTGGTTTCTATAAACTGGAATCTGAATTTGTATCTTCTGGCAGCTGCTGTAAGTGAAGCTGAATGGTAAAAACTTCTCCTAAGATTACTTTGATGGTTAAACCTAAAAAATTTGGGCCCCCCCCCCATCCCTCTTTCCTATTCGTTATGATAGTACCCTACATTGCAAAAGTATTTTAAAAGAGCCATAGTAAGTACAATGGGAAATCCAGACACCAGGTGACCAGACATAGCAATGTTCCGTGGGAGCAAATCACAAAAGGGTTGGCATCCATAAGTTTGTTAGGTCTCAGACAAAACCTAGTTGATCACTTAACGAAGGTCTAGCAAGAGGACTTGGTTATAAAGTCGCTGAAGGGATGGGATAAAGTCGAAATTAAAGTCTCTGAATGCTAGGTAAGACAAACTCCCCAACTACCCAGCTGAGGAAACTTGGCATCTGAGTTTAATGTTGAAAGTTGAACATTCATAAGAGCCTGAAGCACCATGTTTACAAATCACCCAAGGATGTGCTTGGAAACCTACTGAAAGAGAGGATGGAAGTTTTTTTGTATTGCCAAAGAAACCCTTTTTTTTTGTTTTTTTTTTTTATTTATTTTTTAATGGTTAATTTTTCTTTGAAAAAGTGCTAAGCAGGCGCGTGAATAAAGATGAACCATCTAGGTTAAGATGTTGGGGTTTTGCCTCGCCTCCAGGATCAGGGCCTTTGGGTCTTAAAACAATTATGAATTGGAAAAGGACACATGGCTATGTAATGTGTCAGGAAGCTTTAAGTTTTACGAAAACATGTGTGTATTTACCTTAGGAGGCAAATGGGTTTGAAGGGCTCAATTCTTAAAACACACTATATACTTGAATATTGTTAACGTGTTATTTTAATAAAATGGAAATTCAATCCTTAGACATTTTCATTATGGCACTTGTTTGATTTATGTTTATTTTTCATGCAAAGGAACTGTACTAAATTGGGGAGGATTATTGGAAATTTAGTTCAATTGTAGGGATTTGTTCATACCGGTATCTGGGAATGAAGGTACAGAGTGTACACCCAGAGGTCTCTGAACACCCTGACTCGGATAGTGGTTAAGGGAATTCTAGTCGCTGATGAACTTCAGTGAGTTAACTCCTCTGTGAGTAACTCTGGACTGAAGGATGTTCATCAGAGGACTGATGGCTTTAGCTTTATAAACTCAATTTGATGGATGCTGAAGGTTACCATCGATGAGAAGTAATCCATCATATGAGATATCCTCTGCGGGTAAACTCAGCAGAGTTTGTTTTAGTATTAAACCATCAGCGGGTATGCTCCTCAGCGGGCTAGCTGATGCTTCAGAACACTTAATGGAAATCCATCTGGATAGAATTCAATGACTTGTAACTGCTTTGATCATTTCTTACGGTAAGTAGTAATCACACTTACTAACCACGATAATTATGGTCATGTAACCACTAATTCTTGAAATCAAGGATTGTAGGTATGGAAGAGATTATATCTCCTATAATCTCTCATAATTCCTTGACCAAGGACTTGAGTACTCTCCTATAAATAGGAGGTCACATACTACTTGTGAGATATACGACACAACACAGAAATAACTGCGAGAAAAAATACACATAAACATAAGCACTTGGATGCACTAGGGTTCTTGATTGTTGCCTCAAACAAGAACACGTATTTGGTCTTATCCTAAGTAGATATTCGTGATACCCAGGCATCAGGGTCGAATAGTTTACTTTGGAAAGTGATTACACGATTCCAAATGATATCCGATAGCCAATCTTGGTACGTAGCTAGGCATTGATTATCTTTACCCTGTTCTGGGCCTCCCAAAACTCTAACAATTTTGAGGTCAGTAAACTAATAAAAGTGTACGTAAACATGGCTAAACTTGATTTATGTTACGTATTCAAAAATTTACATTCAATGCACTTCCGATTAACAATCATATCATAAAACATTACACTTCTTGTTTCAAGCATGAGGGTGGTGTTATTGTGTCTGACTACTCCTGCCAGTAATGGTTGGTGAGCAACTCCCTGAAGTCTGTGGAACAAGTTTGGAAGAAGACCAAATAGGACAATGATAACTATGTCTGTAGAGGTTTAATCCTCAATGGTATGTCTGATTCATTGTTTGATGTTTACCAGAATGTTGAAACTTCTAAGAAACTATGGGATACATTGGAAGCCAAATATATGGCTGACGGATGCTCACGTAAGTAAGTTTTCCTTATTAGTAATTTTCACTAATAGACTAAATGGACTGATTCAAGAAACCTAGTCTTGGAACAATACAATAACTTCTTGGATAATTGAAAGGTTTACACAACTCAAGGATGAACATGGATGAATCTATTCAGGTTTCATGTATCATTGATAAACTTCCCCCTTCATCGAAAGATTTCAAGCACACCTTGAAACATTTAAAGGAGGAATTAACTCTGATTAAGTTGGGTAGTCATCTGCGCATTGAGTCCTTCAGAGCTCAGGATAATGACACTTCCATAAAGGGCAACAATGTTGCTGGTCCTTCAGTTATCAATATGATGGAGCATAACAACTCCTCCAAGTACAATGACAAAAAGAGTAAACGTAAGCATCATGATACAAGAGCTAATCCTAACAACAAACCAAAAGTTACTTGTTGAATAGAGCGTGGAGTACCTTGGACAGCTTAAAAAAGGATTCCAAGGCTGGTATGTTTGGCAACAGAGCCAATGGATCAGGCACAAAGGGATCAGAGGATGGTTCTTCCAACCCTCTTTAAGGTTTTAGTTCGAGTATGTTTAATAAATCCCATCTAGGATTTATTATGTTACATAGAGGAATCTGAGGCTTTCTTTGTGCCGGAAGATGATGTTGCTTGGTGGCGGTGCTCTATGGGCTACTTGAATTGTTGACAAAAGGTTAGTGCTGGTTCAACAAATTATGTGTCGCTGAATTTGGATACTATTCTTTCACATGGCGAATATGAGTGCAAATCCTTGTGCCTCAGTTGACCTGGTTGTGTAGTAGATCTCTAGGTTTAGTTCTAGAAAAGTATTTCTTTGTTGATGTTTTACATGTTCCTAATATAAGGAGAGAATTTGTGGTTTCAAGTAGTGTTTGAATAATGTATGAGTTTTATAAACAAGTGTTGAATCAAAATAAAATTTGTGTTTCTAAACATGTGTGTATATTGGTTTTGAGTTATTGAGTAGAATACATATGTTTTAGGTAATATTGTCGCTGATAATATTGATTGTCACCCTCTTAAACTGGTTGAGTTCAAATCTTAAGATGGCATGCTAGATTAGGCCTCATGTCCACTTTTTAAACGGATGCAAGATATGTTAAGGATGAAGTTAAGCGACTGCTTTTGACATGGACATTGAAAAGTGTCAGGATTGATGCATGCTGAATAAAATAACTAAGAAACCATTTCAAAATGTAAAACGTGAAACTAAAGTTTTGGAATTGATTCACAGTGATCTCTGTGATCTGCATGCTACTCATTCATTAGGGAATAAAAAGTACTTTGTGATATTTATTGATGATGCCTCTAGGTTTTTTGCTTGTTGTTTATGGTACATTGAAATGATGTGAAAAAGGGGCATTAGAGAAATTCAAAGTATTCAAGTGACTGAAATTTCAAGTTACAAACAAGGGCTCTGATCAAAAGATTCAGGAACTTGAGTAGGGGATGTGTGAGTTGATGGATACTTTGTTTTCAGTCTGTTGATATTTTCCCATGAAACAAACTGCCTCCTTATACTGCCACAAACAAAATGGTATATCTGAAAGGAAAAACAGAGTAGTGCTCTAAAAGAATTGGTTAATTCCATGTTGTTCCTATTTGTTGTCTGTGTCAAGGTTTTGGGGTGGAAGGCACAGAGATGTTAACAGGTTGCTATTTATTAAAGTAAGGTTTCACCAAGTATAAAAGGGCATCGGGTTACCCCTCCTTATGTACTCTGATCTAAAAGAGAAACCAGAAAAAAAATAAAACCTGTTTAATCTTTGATGGTCGGGGGGATGTTGAGATAGTTGGTAAACGCCTGGTCCCATAGCTGTAAAGAAACTTTTGGTGAAAGAGGCATTGATGCAGCTTGGTTGGATGAGGATGAGGCATTCAAGGAGTTTAGGTTCAATATGTTATTGTATACCTTAGGTGTCTAAGTTGCATATGTACTCTAGGCAGTGAATTCAAGGGATGCTATCTTTGAATGAGACAAGGTTCTCAGCGTCCCTATAGACCAAGTCAAGGTCCTTGGTAAATGGAACCGGAGAGAAACCTGGTGGTTCCGTGTGTCTCTGAAAGAGTCACTGAGAGATTGTTTAGCAATCTAAGCCTGAGTTCGGAAAAGTAAAAAGGCATAGGACTCAAGGATTTTGGGCCTGATTTTAATTATACTTAATTGACGGAACAAGGGATGATGTATCTGTACCAATCACTTCTATTGCTTTATATTGAGGATGACCGCTAAAATATTTGAATTGCATCAATAAAGTTCTAGGGATGTTGCTTTCTGGAACGAATAATAAAATTAATGATGAGTATTAGATTCATCTATGGACAATACACTTGGGTGTTGATGGATATACCTTGGATACTTGTGAGAAGCTGATGCCCAACAGAGGTATGGCTGTATCTCAACTTAAGTATTCCAGAGTGATTGGCTGCTTAATGTAATGCCATGACTTTTGTTACCATACCTGACAATTGCTTTTGCTCTGGGTAAACTGAGTAGAGTATATACGTAATCCTCGGAATCAACCTTGCAAGCAATTGAGAGGTTGCGTACTGATACGTTACTTGAGTATAAACATGGACTATTAGATTGAGTCATACTATGGTAATCCTTCAGTTTTGGAAGGTTACACTGAATGATGTTAAAGCTGGATCAGCAACACCGAAGACCATTCATCTTAAAAGTGGCTGGGTATTCCGGTTTGGTGTTGTACAACTAATTGGGCTTTAAGAAGCCAAACTTTGTATATCACTGGTTCTACAATGGATATCTGATATATGTGGCTCTATGGAGCTGTGGTAATGGAAGTGAATGGTTAAAAAACTCTTGCTCACCTTAAGATTTTACTTGTGGAGTTAAAAACTAATGGAACCTATTTTTAATTCGTTGTGGATAGTGTTCTATATTGGTCAAAAGGTTTATAGACAGATGTACAATGGAAGTCCAGAACCTAGGTACGTCAGACATAACATGATTCTGGCCTATCACGTAAAGGGGGTGGATCCTATAGGTTTGTGATGGTTCAAACAAAACTAGCTGAACTCTTGACGAATGGTTCTAGCTAGCGACTGTTGGTTATTAAGTCTGCTGGGGGGAAGGGATTAAAGTCCAATTAGTCGCTGAAGTGCATAGGACACAACTCCCTGGAGGAAACTTGAAGCTGGAGTTCAATGTGAAAGGTTTAAACATTAGAGGCTGAAGTACATGTTACAATTCATCATAAGGTTGTGCTTTGTGGAACCAGCCGACGAAGGATGAAGTTGCAAACTTACTTAATGGTTTTAATTCTTTGAAAAAAGTGCCAAGATATTATGGCATGAATAAAAAGGAAACCATCTAGGTAAATGTTTTGGGTTTTCCGCCTCAAGGATCAAGGGATTTGGGGTCTTATAACATTTATGAAATTGGATATGGACACTATGGCTATTCTGTAATAGTTTCAGGAGCGTTTTATGAAGTGTTTGAAAACTTGTGGGTCTTTACCTTCAGGTTGGCTCAAATGGGTTGATGAGCGGGTGCAATTCGTGTAGAAACACCCTGATTCTGAATTATTTGAACGTGTATTTAATAAGATGGAGATTTCAATCCTCAGTGACATTTTCATTATCATTGTTTGATTTTATTGTTTATTTCTCATGCAAGGATGATTGTACTAATTGGGGCGGTTTAATTGGAAAATTTGGTCTAGTATAGGAGATTTGGTTGGCTTACGGTATCTTGGGAATGGATAGGTTACATAGTGTACACCATGAGGTCTCTGAACCCATGAATCTCAGATAGTGGTTAAGGGAATTCTAGTCGTGATGAACTTCATGAGGTTAAACTCCTCTTGTGAGTAAACTATAGACGGTAAGGATGTTCATAAGATGACTGTATGGGCTTAGTTTATAATCACTGAGTAAGTAAGCTACGGCTTTACCATTAGAGAGTTGAATCCATCAGGAGGAGTATCCACAGCGGGATTAGATCATCAGAGGTTGTTTCAGTATTTTAACCATATCAGCGGGGTTGCTCCTTGCGGGTCTAGCTTGTGCTTCAGGACACTGAATGGAAATCCCTCTGGATAGAATTCAATGACTTGTAACTGCTTTGACAATTTCTTATGGTAAGTAGTAATCACACTTATTGACCACGATAATTATGGTCATGTAACCATAATCTTGAAATCAAGGATTGTAATTATGAAGAGGATCTATATCTCCTATAATCTCTCTTATATTCCTGACAAGACTTGGTACTATCCTTCCCCCCCCTATAATTAGGAGGTCAATACTTACTTGTGAGATATACGGACACAACACAGAACTAACGAAGTGAACACATACAACATAAACATTAAGCACTTCGGATGCGCTAGGGTTCTTGTTGTTGGCCTTCAAACAAGAACATACATTTGGTTCGTTATCCATGTAGGATATTCGTGATACCCAGGCATAAGGGTTCGATAGTTTACTTTGGAAAGTGATTATACGATTCCAATGTATCCAGATAGGCCAATCTTGGTAAGTAGCTAGGCATTTTGATTATCTTTACCTGTTTGGCTCCCAAATTCTCTAACAATTTTGAGGTCAGTAAACTAATAAAAGTGTACGTCAACATGGCTAAACTTGATTTATGTTACGTATTCAAAAATTTACATTCAATGCACTTCCGATTAACAATCATATCATAAAGCATTATCCTTCCTATAAGTTCGATAACTCAAGTTAACAAAACGAAAGTTCAATACATAAAGCACACTTATAAGTTTAGTGACATCTTTGATTATCTTGTTTATGGTCTCAATTTGTTGATCAAGCCATAAATTATAAATGTTTTTGCTATGTGTTTATGTTTGTATACAAGTTTGTTTCCATGAATAAAGACTAAAGAATATGGCTTAATCACTAGTCATGGTTCATTTGCTTGGTTTCGAGCCGCTTGAGCCGTCTCCTTTGGTATGTGGCAACACGAGGTTTGATTTTAACCATCACTATGTGAATTTTGAAAATTGTGAAAGTGATGTACATTCTCCATGTCAAATCTATAGTTCACATTTCATTTTCGGTTTGTCTCAAATAAATTGCCCATTACTAAAAGTGGAAAGAGAATATTAATCGAGTCATGTTATTACTTTCACCTAAGGTTATTATTACAAACCTTAAATAAAAGATTAATTAGCTTGTTAAGGGGAAAATTGTCATTTTGCAAAAAAAAAATAAAAAAAAATAATTGTTATTATTTTTAAAATTGTGTTTTCTTGTTAGTGGACGATTATTTGAGGCGAATAGTGTATTTAATTGATCTACTAATCCCGGTGGTTAATTTGTACGTAGGTTGGGTTAAACGGAATTACTACTAGTCAATATATATGATTATATTTGATTCGCTTCCTTCCAATATTAGTTGGTTTATTTTTGTATGATTTGATAATCATGAGTTGTATGTCTAGTCATCATTAGCTGTTTGATAGTTATCTTGGGCTCAAACTTATCCCTTTGTAATCTGTATATACTATGTATATTTGTGAGAAATAATCAAGGGAAATCATAACCTTCTTCATGGTAATCAGAGGAAACATCGATCCTCTCCTAATTTCTCTCTAAAAAGTTGACCCTATCCCTAAGTTCTCTTTATACTCTCGACTACTTGAATATCAAATTATCTCCAATCGTAATTTTTCTATCTTTTCTTCACCTAAATCTTCAATTCTAGTAGCCATTGTTGACTTTATTTAATTTCATATCAAATAAAATCAATAGTTTAATTGATTGGTGTATCACACATCACTTTATTTCAATATGTTCACCTGTACCCAAGCCAAATATGTAGCCCACAAGATTAATGTTGCCCAACAGTTTACACCATAAATGCATTACAGATTGTCGCATCCTGGTCAAGGTGTACTCGGTCTCGCTCCGTCTATTTATGCATCCCAACCTACTACTCTACCAAGTGCGTTTAGCACTATGCCGCTGCAAGATCCGACTTGCATGTGCCTCATCTTATCTAAATTTTAACGCACCCTTTGGGCGTTTAATGCATCAAGATTCGATCTTTATGCATCAAGATTCAATTTTAATTTGTTATAAAATTAATTAAACGAATTCTAGGTTGTATGCAATTTTATTAATAGAACTTGATGTGTTTAATTGTAAATTGATCGGTTTTATGTTAAATCAATTGTATCCATCACTACTACACAAAAGGCTATAAACACCCCCTCAAAAAGATCGGTTATGTAAAACCTTATCTCTATGACAAAGAACTAGTGGGAAGGGAATGAATGGAAATAGGTTTTTTTTGAAAAAATCAGTTTTCATAATAGAAATCGTATAAAATTTGGTTTTTAGGGTGCAAACCACTCTTTTTACATAATAAAAGACACTGGTGTGTATGTAACAACATGTCTTTATGTGTTTATGTTATAGACATCATTTTTTATAAAACAACTGGTCTTTTTACACAATCAAAAACACTGGTGTGTAGGTTCCATAAATAGTTGTTTATTGAACCGATTTTGATTGGTTAGTTTTACGTAGGTGTGTGCAGAATTCGAGTGAGGGTTAAGTTGGGGAGGTCTGATCGGTGCATTTTATATACACCTCACTATGCGTTAATTGCTTAATTATACATTGTTATTATTCTTTATATCTACTATGAGGTGTTTTATGATTATGTAGGTTATGCATAAATGGAGCTAAAATGAAGACTTTGTGAGCTAATGGTGGAAAGACACAGAATATGACAAGAATTGAAGTAAAATATTGAAGAGTGAAAGACATTGCAACGTGTAATGTTTTGGTCATAACTTTTTTGTTCGAGCTCTGTTTTAGTTGATTCAAAAGGCCATAGAGAGAGAAAAAAGAGATCTTTATTTTTATGTGATAAAACACACGAAAATCTAGAGTTATTTTGTGATTTTATCTGATGGAAAAGTATGTTCGTGACTTGGCCTTTTTATTCATTATTTGGCATTTCTATACACAAAAGAAAGAAAACTAAATTAGCCCAATTGATGGTTTATGCTTGGACCTGGGCTGTACACACGAACAAAGAAAGAAGAAAAAATGGTGGGCCTTAGCTAGTTAACGTGAAGAACAAATCAAAGAAACAATATATATATATCATTCTCTTGTTAATTGAGCCACACATTCGTCCTAGGGTTTATTCCCTCATACAACACAAAAATAAAAAAGAGACAGCCATTCATTCGAGCAGAAAAGAAACAGAGGGCAAAAAAAGGGCCAGACATGTCATCATGTTCGGCTAAACATCCCGCAATCACAACCGGGATTAGGGTTTGATCTTTTGTACTTTTAATGCTTAATTAATTTGAACGATTTTAGAGTTGTGAACACTTTGATGTTGATATAATCTCAATGCATATTTTATGTCTTCCATCATTGTGTTATAAAATTAATTTAATACTTAGTTGTAAGACGGTATAATATTGTGGTTGTCCCGTTCGTGCCGAATCGATCCATGTGACGTATACACATATTCCGTGCCCAGAATTAATTATTTAATTAATACTAGTTTTTGTCTATGAAACTCGAGAAACCGCAATCTCTAGTAAAACGAATACATTAGATATTAATTGTGATCAAACCTGAAACCGGAAGTGATTGTGTTTTTAATTTATAAGTTTTACAATCTTAATTTTATTGCTTGCTTTAATTTAATTTTTATTATTATTGTTAGTTTTAAATATAGTAGTTATAATCTCACAAATCAAAGAATTTATTGTTTTCATCTAATCATATAGAAATCATAATGTTAACCATAAGCTCCTCGTGGATATGATCCCTTGCTTACCCTATTCTAAAGTAGGTTAATTAAGGTTATTTTTGGTAGAGTCAACGACCTCGATCATATATCTTCTATGTTTAAATTAGGTCACTGTATCATCTTAAAGGACACTCCTCACAGAACAAGGTTGGTTTCTTGAACCCTAGATTGATTACAACAGATTCGTGCTTTTATGAAAAGTGGGCTACCATAGATTACTTGACTCAATCACTGATGGGTTACGAGTCTTATCTTGCACCTTATCTACAAGGGTACCATAGTTTACCATCTTAATTATCATTGAAATATTGTTCATGTGGTTATTGGTTTTTTTTACTAAAACGTGTACACAAAATGCAGCCGTCATTATGTACTCTTCATAATATGCCCCAAACATGGAATGAGATTTATTTTGAATTCTTCTAAGGGTTCAAACACGAATGAGCAATGTTATAGGCTCGCTGGACTTGTGGAGTCATAAGTATTATCTTAAATATTTAAGATTTCACATTTGTTTCTATAAAATGTAACTCACACGATATTATTTTTTTAAGATAGTTATTTGCACCTTAAAGAGCCTAAGGGTATATGGTGTAAATAATATTACTTGATTTATGTCTTAAAGAGCTTTAGGCTTTAGGGTTAATATGAATGAGTTAAGGCAAAATAGCAACAAAAGCCAAAATTTCATACTCATTCATCGGTTTTACAAGGATATGGGTTGGAGCTAACTTTATTTCAACCCGTCCCGCTTATTTTTGATTAATAAATATTGAGATCAACGTTCCTTAAAGAGCTTCGGGTATAATGGACTTAAGCTATAATCTTGATGATACAAAACTTAGGATTTACGGGCAGGGAAAGGACACAAACCTTAGGAGGAGGGGGACAAACACCCACAAAATTTCAGGGAAAAGATTACCGGAAGCGGAGGCACGGAGGAAAAGGGTTCGGTAAGAAGTAAGGAACATTACGTTATTTCTATGAGTAGGGTTAATTTCTTTGGATCTCTGTATTTGACAAATGATCTTATTTTTAAGCTTAGTATGGAAAAGTGAAAGTTGGGGACGATGAATTTATTTTGCTTGTTCTATGATCCTAAGTTGAATAATAATATTATGAAGTGATGAAGTTATGAAAAAAAAAGCATTAAAAAATAGAAAAATGTTGAAAAATGGAAAAGCGGGTCGTTTCTTAACTATTGATTCCTTAATCCCTTTAGATGAGCACTTTGCTACTTTTCAAAGTGTTTAGTTTGGGGGGGTTGGAATTTTTAGTTTTAATCATGTATTTATTACATTGCGTAAGGACACGGCAATATTTTAGTATGGGGGAATTTGGTATTCGCTATTTTATACATACCTTTTACCATGAAAAATGAACTCAAAAGACCAAAAATATAATAAAAATTGCAAAAATATGCTTGTTTTTTGTGTTTGTGTATGTGCAGGTACGAATATTAAAGAAATGGACAAAAACAAAGGCAAAGAGGACAAAACCGAGCACGAGAATGGAAAGAGGATGAAAAATCGCGTCCAACGGTGCCCTCAGATCTTATTGGGCCAGCCCGTTACCCACTTAATGGGCCAGACCAGCCCATACTATTAAAAACCTAACAAAGAATAACAAATTTAAAAAAATAATTTATAATATAGTGGTATGTGACGTCAGGTCACATGGTTTCAAATTAAATACCAATGCATCACATGACATAGCACTAGCA
>BQNB010094748.1:0-26042 GCA_026074375.1 Tanacetum coccineum
GAATTTCTCGAGTCAAGCATACTTCCAAAAGTCGATCGATTTCGCTTTGAAAAATATTTTCATTTGGAGATTTTTCTGCAACTTTTTGTTCCATTGATTCAAAAATATTTAACATTTTGTGGTCTTCCTCAATGAGTTCTTGAAGAAGTTCTTTCAAAGTCTTTGACAAAGATACTGACATCGGAATTACATCAGTTTTATAAAACATTCTTAAAGAATTTTGACTGTCAGACATCCATCACCTTTGTGTGTCTTCTAATAGAGTGACATCAATTCGATTCCTTAATTCGCCAATTGCTAAACCTATTTTTTCAAACATTTTTAGCAATTTGCTCTCTTTAGGCATTTTTGGAATTTGTAAATCTGACGTGACTTCATTTAACTTAGAACATTCATTGGAAGTAGTAGGAAATGAAAAATATGTTTGTTCAATAGAAGGATCTTTTTGAGGAACAAATGTTTCATAAAGAGCATTTAATTTTTCATAATCCAGTTGAACCATTTTGTTCTCATTTTCAATCGACTTTCTTCCGCGTCCTCTAAAGTTTCCTCAAAATCAGGTGAATCAATTTTTAATTTAGTGCTAGAAAGCATTTCACCATGATACATCTTTGGTTGTGCTGCAATGGCTTTCTTGAGACGTTCAGGATTTTGATAACCCAACCCAGCTTTGAGAAAAAGATCATAAACTTTATTTGGTGTTTTTCTAAGCATGTGAATAGTTTAAATTGATTGACCTATTTTATAATCAATTCGATCATGAGAACTCAGTTTCTCTTCGAGATCAAAAATATCGTCAAGATATTAATTTTCTCGTTCTTTAAAAGCCTTTTTAGCTAACTAAGTTTCATGTTGAATTACTGTCTTTTCATTTTCAATTTTGAAAAAATCACATTCAATTTTATCTTTTTCTTTCAAAATTCTCTAAATGGTGTCTTTATCAGCACGTATCTCATGTTCCTACTCTTCATATGTTTCTTTATATTTTGAACATTGAACCATTTTTTACTCAAATGTTTTGACCCGTTCCTTACACGTCTCAAGCTCCTTTTGTAGAAACTCGTTTTGCTTTTTAAGCTCATTGTTTAATCGTTTTTTATTTTCAGTTTCTTTTTGAATATTATAAGCCAGAACTTGAATATTATGATATTCATCATGATCATTTGAACCATGTTCAGATGTGCCACCGTTACTTTCCACATAAGGATCATCCAAAATGATATTAGAATCAATTTGATCATCATCAGATGCGTGAATAATAGTTTTACGTTTCACATGATTCACTTGTTCATGAGCCTTGTGTAAAGCATTTACTGTTGGGATTAAAAGACTTCATGATGATCTTGAAGTTAATACTGCTAAGGTTAGAGTTACTGTTGTTAAGCATAAATTAGTGCTGTTAGTAATCTTAGTGAAAAATATGTTAAGTAATTAGTACTGTTAGTTACTACTGCTAGAGTATATTACTACTGCTAGTGTAACTTAATACTGTTAGTTACTACTGCTAGTGTAACTTAGTACTGCTAGTATATGTTAGTACTGCTAGAGTAAAGTTAGTACTACTAGAGTAAAGTTAGTACTGCTGGTGAAGAATGGAGAAAAATATTCTAAGTGGTTACTATTGCTTGTACACAGTTAATGTTGCTGGTGTATAAGTTACTGCTGCTAGTGTTCAAAGTTACAACTGCTGACAGAGTTACAACTGCTGAAAAGATTAAGACTGCTGAAAGGATAATGACAGAGAAGAGATCAAAGACTTATCAAAGAAAATATAAAGATTGCTTATGTGATATGGATGAGATATTTTTGTAAAAGATTCGTATAAGTTATTTGTTTAGAAGATCATGATAACTTAAGAAAATATTGTAAGCCAATTAGGACTCCTTGGTGTATAAAAGGAGGTCCTAGGGCATAGAGATTGATATATCTTTCATTGTTTTGTCAATCTAGAAATCATTTTATTTTGATATCATTATAGCTTCAAGGTTTTGTAACCCTAATAGTATTAAGAGTGTTCGTATTATATTAAGGCTGAAAGTTTGGTAAGCTGTTTATTATTTGATCTTGTTCATTACTGTTTCATTAAAATTCTTCTTAGTATCATTGACTAGATTCTGCATAGTCTTTGATATTCACAATCAAAGTTTCTATCATAGTTGTTTTGGATTTATTCAATACAACTTAGCCTTACACAAGCTAAGAAATTAAAGATCCATTCAAGTGGGATCAACAAGTAGTATCAGAGCTTGTGAGAAGCTTTGAATAAGAAGAAACTTTACTACACACAAGATCTACTTTTTCAAGAAGCAATGGATACTCAATCTACTCAAACCATCAAGCTACCCATACTCTAACCTGATGATCTCTGGAAGATGAGGAAGGAGCAGTACCTACAGTGCATTGATTACACTCTATAGGAGATCGTAAAAAATGGTAATGCACCCATAGTAACAAAAACTGTTGACGGTAAGGAGACAGTTATCCCTCTTACAAGTGTTGAAGAGAAGGCACAAAGAAGGGCAGAGTTGAAGGCAAGAAGCACTTTGTTGATGGCCTTACCTAATGAGCATCAATTAAAGTTCAACTCATACAAGGATGCTAAGACACTGATGCAGGCTATTGAGAACATATTTAGAGGTAATACTGCTACAAAGAAAACTCAGAAAAATCTTCTGAAGCAGCAATATGAAAACTTTGCTGCATTAAGCACATAAGTGATTGAGCAAACCTATGAAAGGCTTCAAAAGCTAATTAGACAACTGGAGATGCATGGTGAAGTTATTCCTCAAGAAAATATCAATCAGAAGTTCTTGAGAAGTTTGTTACAAGAATGGACTATCCATACTATTGTGTGGAGGAACAAACCAGAGATTGAGACACTGAGTTTGGATGACCTCTTCAACAACCTGAAGGCTTATGAATCAGAGGTCAAGGGGACATCTAACTCAATCACAAACTCACACAATGTAGCCTTTCTATCCTCTAGCAATACTAACAGTGCAACTAGAGCAGTTAATACTGCTCAAAGTGTTAATATTGCTAGCACTCAGGGTACTGCTGATAGCTCAACAACTGTTGAAAACTTGAGTGATGCTGTGATTTATTCCTTCTTTGCTAGCCAATCAAGTATTCCACAGCTTAATAATGAAGATCTACAACAAATCCATCCTGATGATCTAGAAGAGATGGACTTGAGGTGGAACATTGCTATGCTAACTATGTGGGCAAGAAGATTCTTGAAGAATACTGTAAGGAAACTGGATATGGCTAAAAAAGAAATAATTGGGTTTGACAAGTCCAAGGTGGAGTGTTACAACTGCCACAAAATGGGACATTTTGCAAAGGAGTGCAGGGCACCCAGGAATCAAGACAGCAGGAACAGGGAGCCTACCAGAAGAACTGTGCCAGTTGAGGAAAATACTTCAAATGCCTTAGTATCTCAATGTGTCGGATTGGGCTATGATTGAAGTGACCAAGCAGAAGAAGGTCCAACCAATTTTGCTCTCATGGCTTATTCTTCAACAAGTTTAAGTTCTTCTACAAACTTTGAGGTATCTAATGACTCAAATTGTTGTTCATCTTGTTTAAAATGTGTAAAATATCTAAAAGAACAAAATGAACAATTAGTTAAAGACTTAAGAACAACTAGGATAAGTGTTGTCTCTTATAAAACTAGTTTAGAATCTGTAGAAGCTAGACTGTTAGTCTTTAAGGAGGAAATTAGAGTTGGCTACAAAAGAAAAAGACGAGGTTCAATTTACAGTACAAAATTTTTAAAATTCATCAAAAAGCCTAAGCAAACTTCTAAACAGTTAGATAATGGATAAGTGTAAAACGGGATTAGGGTATAATGCTGTCCCACCTCCTTATACTGGGAATTTTATGCCACCAAAACCTGATTTAGTTTATCCTGATGATTTTGTTGATGTGAATGAGTCTGTTAGTGAGTCTGTAGTTGAAAAGCCTACTGTTGAGTCTAATGAACCTAAGACTGCTAGGAAAGAAAATAAAGCCCTAATTATTAAGGATTGGGTGTCTGAAAGTGAGGAAGAAGATGAGCCTAAGTTTCAAACAGTTAAGCCTTATTTTACTAAAATTGAGTTTGTTAAACCTAAAACTAATAGGAAATCTATTGAGCAAATTAGGAAAGACACATACAGAAGTCCTAGGGAAAACAAAAGAAACTGGAACCAACAGATGTCTAAAAAATTAGGGAGTGATTTTGAGATGTTCAACAAAGCTTGTCATGTGTGTGGTAGTTTTGATCATTTAAAGAATGATTGCAATAACTGGTATGATAATGGAAGATTTGCAAAACCAGTTTGGACCAATGTTCAAAGGGTGAACAAACAGAATTTCTCT
Source organism: Tanacetum coccineum (assembly GCA_026074375.1). Lineage (NCBI taxonomy): Eukaryota > Viridiplantae > Streptophyta > Magnoliopsida > Asterales > Asteraceae > Tanacetum > Tanacetum coccineum. The sequence continues at coordinate 4,363 of BQNB010094748.1, forward strand.
AAATTAACTCACCACAGTCCAAAAAGGAACATGGTTCCAAAAACAGTCTTAACTAGGTCTGGCCTAATTTCACTTAATACTGCTAGACCAGTTAATACTGTTCAACCAAGAACAACAGTGAATAATGCATGACCCATGAAAAATGTTATTAATAATGCATATTCAACTGCTAGAAGGCCTTTTAACAAAATAACAACAACTAATAACAGTAATTTTACTAAAAAGGTTAATACTGTTAAGGGAACAAGGGTTAATACTGCTAGGCCAAAAGCAGTTCTTAGTTGTGTACATCCGGGACTTAGTTGACTTTGATGTTACCGTGTCAACTTCCAAGGGGAAGTAGTGTAGACTACTTTACTTAGTATGGAAACCAAGTCCCTAATCATAAACTGTAAATGTTCAAGCAAGTTATCATTGAAATCATGCACCACCAAACCCGATTTCAAGATAAATAAGTAAATCTTCGTAATCTCATTCAATCTCAAATAAGAGATACCAATAAATCCCGTAATCAATTCCTTCAATAAACCTAAAAAACAAGCCTTTTAAACGTTTAAGAACATTTAAAATCATAACCTCTTGAATCTGTATGTGTAACAAATCAAAACACCAAACTCTTCTGTGTGTGTCACCCATCTGTTCGAGATCACCTTTTCTCAGACGAAGCTAACAGTCGAAACCTTTTCTCGGATAATCCTAACAGTACAAACCTTCTTCACTTTTTTTTTTTTTCAAACAGTTGTAATCCTTCTTGGGGACAGTACTAACCTACCCAAACAGTATTAACCATGATCAAACAAAGCAGGCAGTATTAATATTCGTTTGAGGTTATACTTTCTTCGAACTCAATGGCAGCATTAAGTCACGAACGTTAAGCCCAAGCAACAGTTGTGATATAATCAAGCATCACTAAATTCTTCAAGCCCATTACAATATTAACCTTGAGCCCAAGCTTGTAAACGAACAGTAGAAACTTTCCATCTTTTTTTAATAGCATGTGCTAATCCAACAGTAATAACATGTAGCCCAAACAGTACATTTTAACCTTGGGCGGCACTATCTTATTTTCACCTGCTGTTCACATATGTGGAATAGTAGCAAGCTTCATGCGATTATTTTTTAATTATATTATATATATATATATATATATATATATCTTATAATATATATATTTTTATATATTATTATTACATATTTATATTCATCCAATCATGACGAATCTTCATTGTTATTCTTGCATGGGGCCCAAGCTAGTAATAAATAATGGTCGTGAGCATTACTTGGTTACACACACGCTTTTGAACATTCATAAAACTTTACGTCAAGCAGCACTCATGCAACCAAACAGTACTATTAACATTCATTAAGTCCACGCAATAAAGCTACGAAATCCAAAAGGATTCACAAAAAGATGAAAATTTCGTGATTGAATATACTACTGCCGAGATTGTTGCATGGAGTGCCTAATAATATCACCAGCACATCGACGTTCAAATCTCTTTCTTATTCTTTTAGGCTTTTCATCTTTAAACCCATTATAAATCACGTGTACATATATTGAGAAAAACCCAATTATGAACATACCTGCTGCTATATTATCTTCTTGCTGCTACTTTATTACCATCAAACACACTCATGTCTAAACCCTTAAATCATGGTTCAAACCCTGCTGCTTCCATGTATACACACGTATATCTGCTGCTCTAGATGACGCTTCAAAAGTGTTACTAATGTGTCACTAATTCGTCACAAATCAGAACCATCTTTAATCACGCAGCAAGAACCACCAGTAACAACATATATCAATTAAAGATCTTCAATAATCCAAGCAGCAACAATACAAAACCCTTTATGATGAACAATTGAATTAGGGTTTACCGAATTAGGGTTTTTGTGAAAAACCCTTGTTTCACCGAATTGAATGAATTATCGAAAAGAAATCCGAATTCGATGTGAAGAAAAACCTTAATAGTAACAATGATTTATAAATCGTATTGCATACCAATTAAGGTAGAGAGGACGATTTTAAACCTTGTTATATCAATTAAACTCCAAAACCTTAGAGAAACTTTTTACCACAAACGAATTCTTGAAAATTAGGGTTTTAGGATTTCTTCAAAAACCTTGTAGATCCTAGATCGAGAGCCACGAGGCTCTGATACCAATTGTGGAAACCTAAAGATCGTTAGATCGTTTAAGCTCAGGTTGTTTAGACCTTTATCTAGGATAATATCAATATTCATAAGTTATAAAAACAAAGCGGATTCAAGAAAACAAGTATTCAACAAGGTTTTATTACCATACGTTTCCATCAAGCCCCAATTCTAGACGATCAACTCTAGAACGGTTACAATCTAACAGGGATCAAAGATCCTTGGGGCTACACCAACACTCTAGACGTCTACATCTTCTACATTTTGTGTACACACACTTTTCTGGATACTAAAACCTAATAACCTGTATCTCTTTATATACTAGAGATATTAGGTCTTACAAAGGAAACATAATACAATTAGGAAACTAATTAAATAGTATTAATCACATTATTCTTTCATATCAACAGTTAATAGCATTAATAAATTGTCTTCATCTTTTATGCAAGTCATCTATGTTGATCTTGTTTTTTTTCCCCCCCCCCCCCTTACTTTCCTTCTTTATGGAGATCTTCTGAAATCTTATCATCATTTGAAGAATTCCTCCTTTGTCTTTTAAGTCCTTCATCTTTCATATGTTTTGTCTTATCAACTCAAATATAATTCCCAACAATGATCTAAAAGAACAAAATGAACAATTATTTAAAAACTTAAGAACAGCTAGGATAAGTGTTGTCTCTTATAAAACTGGTTTAAAATTGTGGAAGCTTAGACTGTTAGTCTTTAAGAAAATGAGTCTGTATATGTGGAAGATATAAAACTCTTTAAAACGTGATCTATTTAAGAGATTTAGATATTATAGAGCTTAAAAGGAAGTTAGAGTTGACTACAAAAGAAAAAGATGAGGTTCAACTTATAGTACAAAATTTTGAAAATTCATCAAAAAGCCTAAGTAAACTTCTAGACAGTCAGATAATGGATAAGTGTAAAACAGGATTAGGGTATAATACTATCCCACCTCCCTATACTAGGAATTTTATGCCACCAAAACCTGATTTAGTTTATCTTAGTCTAGATGATTTTGTTGATGTGAATGAGTCTGTTAGTAAATCTGTAGTTAAAAAGCCTACTGTTGAGACTAATGAACCTAAGACTACTAGGAAAGAAAATAGAGCCCCAATTATTGAGGATTAGGTGTCTAAAAGTGAGGAACAAGATAACCTAAGAGTTAAGGCCTTAATTTTACTAAAATTGAGTTTGTTAAACCTAAAACTGATAGGAAATCTGTTGAGAAAATTAGGCAAGACACATACAGTCAATCTTTCGGTCCCCATAGAAGTCCTAAGGGAAACAAGAGAAACTGGAACCAACAGATGTCTCAAAAATTAGGGAGTAATTTTGAGATGTTCAACAAAGCTTGTCATGTGTGTGGTAGTTTTGATCACTTGAAGAATGATTGCAATAACTAGTATAATCCTTTCTCTCTAATAATATGGCTAAACATTTGTTCAATCCTCCCCGACCTCCGGATCTTTCTTGTGTAGCTAGTGATTTCTTAGCCCGTTCTTCGGGGAGGATTGAACAAATGTTTAGCCATATTATTAGAGAGAAAGGAAAAGATGGGAAGATGTGTGTGTCTAGAAAGAGAAACAAGAACACACACTCTTTTACAAAATGAATCCTCACCCCTCCATGGAAGTATGGAGGGGGTATATATAGGTCAAGACAAGGGACACTATACTATCTTAACAGTTATAGTCCCTGTAGTTCTTGCCTAATGAAAACTAATGTAATTCCGATATGTCACCATATTTTAAGGCTAACATTAGTGCTGTTAAGGGAAACAAGGAAAATGTTGTTAAGGTCTCAGCATGTTGGGTTTGGAGACTAAAGCACAAAGTTTTAAACCATGTCTCCAGAAACAATGGTGCATCAATGTCCTTTAAAAGATTTGACTATATTGATGCACAAGGCAGATCCAAGTCAGTAATGGCTTGGGTCCTCAAAAGAAACTAATTTTTCTACCATTATGTGTAGGGAAATCCACAGCAAGATTTGAAGAATAAAGGAGTTATTGACAGTGAATGCTCTAGGCACATGACAGGAAACAGATCCTATATTACAGATTATGAAGAAATTAATGAAGGATTTGTTGCCTTTGGAGGTAATTCTAAAGGAGGGAAAATTAATAGGAAAGGTACAATAAGATCTGGTATATTGGATTTTGAAGATGTGTATTTTGTAAAGGAACTAAAGTTTAACCTCTTTAGTGTCTCACAAATGTGTGACAAGAAGAGTGTTCTTTTTACTGATACTGAATGTGTTGTTCTGTCTCCAGACTTTAAGTTAACTGATGAAAATCATGTTTTGCTTAAAGTTCCTAAGAAAGAAAACAGTTCAGTGTTAGATTTAAAAGAATATTCTTCCTCAAGGAGTCTCACTTGTCTATTTCAAAACCGACACAGATGAAATCTAATCTATTGGCAATAGGAGGCTTGTACATGTAAATTTCAAAAATATACATAAACTGGTTAAGGGAAACCTTGTAAGAGGTTTACCTTTAAAACTTTTTGAAATTAATCAAACCTGTGTTGCTTGTCAGAAGGGAAAGCAACACAGAGCTTCTTATAAGACCAAAACAGTCAGTTCAATCAGCCAACCATTATAAATGTTGCACACGGATCTGTTTGGCCCAACATTTATAAAGATTTTAATAAAAAAGATGTACTGCCTAGTTGTCACAGATGATTTTAGTAGGTTTAGTTAGGTTTTCTTTTTAGCCACTAAGGATGAAACTACTAAATCCTTAAAACATTCATAACAGGCATAGAAAATCTAATAGACCTTAAGGTAAAAGTGATTAGATGTGACAATAGGACTGAATTCAAGAATGAAGATCATGAATCAGTTCTGTGAAATGAAGGGTATTAAGAGGAAATTTAGTGTTTCTAGGACCCCACAACAAAATGGAGTAGTAGAAAAGAAAAATAGGACACTAATGAGACGTTTTGTATGATGGAATAGAAAGGTGAGAAACGGAATGAGAAAGAATTCCTTAGTTTGGTACATCAAAATCAAAGAATGAGAATAGAGAATAAAATATATCTTTGGAAGCAAATCAAATCTTTAAAAAAAGTGAAGAATGGTGAGAATCACTAAATTGATAATCAAAAACTAAGTAAAAAAAGGACAAATCATTTGTGCCACATGCATTTTAATTACGTTGTGTTTCGTTTAAAAAAATTTATTATTTTCGTACTTTTTAAAATCTTATTTTTTTTAAACAAATTTACTTTTTTTCATACTTTTTAAATTTAACAAAAAATTAATTTTTAAAAAAATTAAGAAAAAATAAAAAAGTTAAACTTTTTACGTTTTACTACGATTTTTTTTTACTTTTTTATTATTCATCAACTTTAAAAAAAAATTTAATATTTTTATAGGATAATTGCATGAAAATTTTATCATACTAACTTGTCATTTTTTTGTTTATTGCTGTGTATTGAACTTTTTTTTATTGTGTGTACTAAACTTTCAAATTTCGACCTTCGTGTGTAATTTGCCACTTTTTGGCCATGTAAAATGACCATTTTACCCTTCGAATTTTGAAAAAAGTAAGGGTAAAACGGTCACAAATACACACAATAGTCAAAAATTAAAGTGTTAGTACACCCAATAAGAAAATTTAACAAAAAATTAATTTTTAAAAAAATTAAGAAAAAATAAAAAAGTTAAACTTTTTACGTTTTACTTTGATTTTTTTTTACTTTTTGATTCTTTCTAAACTTTTAAAAAAATTTAAATTTTTGTAAAAATTTTTACGAAAAATATTTTTTTAAATACAAAAAGTACGAAAAAATATTTAATTTTTTTTAAAAATTTAAGATTTTACAAAGTATAAATTTTTTAAAAACATGATAGTCTTCACATTGATTCTGTATTGGGTACCAAACATATGAATATATCCTCTTTCTTAGGACTTATTCTCTTTCTTTATGATTCCATTCTCTACTTCATTTCCATTCTTTGCGATTCAGTCGTACCAAACGTCCCCTAATAGAGGCTGCTAGGACTATGCTAGCTGATTCAAAATTGCCAACAACTTTCTGGGCTGAAGCAGTTAATACTGCTTGCTATGTCTAAAATAAGGTGTTAGTTATCAAGCCTCACAACAAGACCCCTTATGAACTTTTTCTAGGTAGAAAACCTGCCTTAAGCTTTATGAGACCATTTGGGTGTCCTGTTACAATCCTTAATACCACAGATCACCTAGGTAAATTTGTTGGAAAGGCTGATGAAGGGTTCTGTTAGGTCACATTAATCTTGAATCATATCGAACATGTATGCATAGAGAGAATAGTAGAGAGAGAGGCAAGTATTTGAAAAATAGCACTTTGAGTCTTTTGATCACATTGTAATTACTTTTACCTTTATTTTTAAATTTAGTCTCTTAGATTTTGAAATACGGTGTGATTAAAATTTGTCTTGAAAATGGCCATGGGAAAAATGTTGAAAGCTTAGCATGAATTATTTGGACTGTGTCATCTGCTCCCCTCAATTTTATATATGTGTGACCAATAAAACTGATACCAAGTTTAAAATTGATATAAAATTGAGGTTGAACACTTATCCATCTTATAACTTCATTCTATTGAATTGTCATTATTATCTTGTTGTTTATTAAGAGACTCTTCTTGGGATGTTTGAAATACATAAATAATGGTCGGTGAGATGATGTATCCAAACTCTTTTTAAACTTTGTTTTTACGAAAAAACTCCCCTTGAAGATGGAGTGTTTGAACACATAATTTTGAAAAGATTATGAATTGTACAGTGAGAAGAAATTCTTGAAAATTTGTGATCAACATTTTGAAAAACATTCATGTTATGAAGACTACTCATTCCAACTCTAATGGTAAGCTACTTATGCGTACATATCCTTTTTTTCTTGAGCTTAATAATTTGATGTCTTGTATGCAGCTCAAGACAGATGAAGCAGTTGAATTATCGTTGTTAGGATAACGTGATTCTTTATAGATAACTTTCCTTTATTGAAGTAGGGTTACGTACCTGTTATTTGCACATAAGCCATTTAAAGAAAACTTGCAAATGAACTGTTTGTAAGCATGAAAACTCCTGTTAGAACTTCATTTACACGCGTGTCGATATTAATCACATTTTAGAGTTACGTAAATGTTATCGATTTCCAAGAGACATGTCGAGAAGAATATTTTTTGAAACATTTTTTATTTTTTGATTTTGTATTTTCTTTTTGAAATTTTATATTTTTGTATTTTTCTTTTTTTTATAAAAAAAATATTTACATGTTGACCTCAGCATTGTTAGGTGATGGTGAAATAGTAATTCCAACTATTGTCGTGATGTATACTGTTTGTCTGCTGGAGGAAAACTTTTTGGAACCAGTTTTTGAACGTGACAGTTCATTGTTGTGGTCGTGAATTCCGAGTTCTGAACTGTTATGATCAGAAGTCATTTGTCGTGGAGGAGCGAGGCCTGAACTGTTGTGAACAGACATCATTTCTTATGCATCAGATGAAAATTCCTTGAAGCCCTGGTTTCTCAGATATTAGTCTTTTCAGCAACCAAAACTATGACGTCCTTCATTTTAGGATGAAGATGTACCCTGCATTAAGTTAAGAGTAATGCACTGACATCAAGAGTTTGTTCGCATTCATATTGGTTAGTGATATCCTCATTTGAACCATTTTGGGGTTCACTGTCAACCTTGGTTGTGTGGAAGTGAATATCTTTCCAGTTGGAACCCACCTAAGACCAACTGTTCTTGAAAATTTTACCCGTCGGTTTCCACTTAACACCGGATCTAGGAGTCATTTTTGTTTTTCATTGGACAACGGAAGTCTTTTTTGATGGAAGGACCTGAGGTCTTTTGGGCAATATGTCTTTCTGGTTCTTTGCAAAATACTTGTTTGCTTCTCCGGGGTTTGTATCTCGTTGTTGTCTTATGGATGGAAATCTTAGCACTCGTTGAGATCGACTTCATTTCAGGAATTTTGTTACACAAGAATCATGATTCTGCATTAAAAGACTCATTTCCGCTTTTTTTTTTTTTTTTTTTTTCCTTTTTTATATTTTTTTTTATTTTATTTTTTTTTTTATTTTTTTCTTTATTTCCGGCATGTCGACCAAAACACAAATGTTTTGGAGTCAGGAAAAACTTCTAGAATTCCCAGAGTGTTCTGCTATGGGCACAGTCTGTGTCGTGAGCAATTCTCTTAGATGCAGGCTATTCCTAGACTTTTGGTTATTGAGCCTAGGTTTTGGTTTGTACCATTTTGCTGTGCTTTTTGATCTAGTAGAAGGCATTACACTAGGTTCTGAATTCTTACCACTTTCTTGTGTCTTTTTCTTAGCTCCTCTAGGTAATGATTATGAACCATGTCATTGAGCTTATACCTAGATGGGGCCAGGTGAATCATGAGATGAGGTTTTGCAACAACATATTTCTCTTTCCTTAGGCAAATAATGCTGTAGTGACTCGTTTTGACAAATCGTTATTGACAATCAAACTTGGGAGGCAAACCGTAGCTTTGAAAGACCTAGGTCAGTTCAGACTTAAACGCTTAGTAGGTTGTCTAATCAAAAATGAATGGTTTCTTACAGTGTGGTATAAGCCGGTTTCCCTTAAGATTGACGATTTTGCAAACTTAGTATTCACAATAGTTCTGTTATCTTAACTCATTTTTTAATGCTGAATTGCAAACCTTTTTCCTTGAAGGTTGAGCTTTGAATTTATCATTATTTGCAATCAAAGAAGTGTGTGTTCTATGTTCTTTGTCTTATTGTCTTGATAGATCAACATTCTTTTGTTTATTAGGTTCTTTTCAAAGTTCTCATTTTACAAAGTAAACTTAGCCACTTTATGTTCCACAATTCGTGTTTATTGTTTCAAATTACATTATGTCATGTTTAACTGCTGTCATTACTTGTTACTTTCAAAAATTAACCATGTTGCCCTTCTTTTAAAAGCTTGATTTTGATTAATTAAGTTCAGATTAACACAATGTGCTTCCATTCTTAAAAAATCTTTTTGAAAGTGGGCACCGGTCCTTTTTGGACGGAATATTTTCAGATTCAAGAGTTGTGATTTAGAGAGTGCTGTTGTCTGGTTATCAGTGAATTTAGAAGGCAAAGGGACCAGGTGTAATGAACATTGTTCAACATTCTGAGTCACATTTCCCTCATTATTGAAATTCAAGTTGCCTCAGTTGCTGTTGTCCAGTAGCAAAGAATATTGATTTCAGCTGTTGTTTGTTACCTCAACCCATTGCTCTTCATCATATATAGGTCTGATATCTGCATCTTCAGCATGTGCATTCATTCCCTGATCTGCTGATTGTATCCTTGCTCTGTGGGATTCTGTTCCCCATGCTTTTCTGTGTTAACCAAACTAGCATCAACTGCTTTTCCCGTATGAACCTTTCCCTATGTTGTCTGAATCTGTCTTTAATTCCACCCAGATGTCATACTCTCGGTTTTTGTTGTGATCTTTCATCAATCGACTTTCTAGAAATCAGATTCCATGTGCAGGATTATCAGTGTGTCACGGAATTCTGGAATTTCGAGTCGTGTGTATTGATAGGAATTTGTTGCATGTCATGTCAAACTTATATCATCTTCCAAATAAATCTGTTGTTCTTGATGAACAATCTAAAACTGAGATCCGAGTACTTTATAAAGAAGTTGTGGATCCATCTCTTGAAATTCTCTTTGTCAACGTTGCTTTTCTTATTGATCCATGTTTAGGTACATATTGTGCCTATAAAAGTCTTAAAACATACTGACCAAAAAGAGTGGTTGCAAATGCACGTTTAAACCAACTCGATTTGGTTCCTTTTAAGTTGTCGTGTGAAAGATTGCTTGTTCGGGTGAATGAAGTTTTTGAAAAGATACCATGCAACTCTTTTTTGCTTTTTGAATTTGTTGCATTTGTTGTTCTTCCGAATTAGAACACGAAGATAAAGTATCTTTCGTTTCCATTTTACCGTGAATTGAAGTGAAAATGATTTGTAGGATCTTAAGCAGGTAAAGTGATTGTTGTTGTGGATTTGAATCAATTAACGTTCACGGGATTTTTACAAATCTTTGATTAAAACCGAGAAAAGAATCGTATCTTTCGCGGGATTTTACAAAATCAAGAAGAAACCGTAAAACAAAAATGAATTGATGTTGAAATTGTTGTTGTCGTTGAAGAACTTGAACTTTCGTTAACGATTTGTTGAGCAAAAACAATGGACGTTCCTGTCACAGTGATCATTCTTACAAAATAACGGGGTTGGGTAGGGCTAAAATTGAAATTTGCAGAAACTAAATGTAAACTATAAAAATAACATAAAAATTAAAGTTTAAAAGTAAAACAAAATGAAAAAGTTTAAAGTAAAGGTTTTATTGAGTCTTGTTTAAAAAACCAAAGGGTTATTAAGTAAACTAAGTAATCAATATTAAATATGAATATGTTTAGAAGTTGAGGGATTAACTTGTAAATTAAAAAAACTTCCACTTTAAGTCAATTAAATTTTTTTTTTCTTACGATCTTCTTCATTTTCAAAATGAAAACTATAACGTGTTTCGTGTTTTCGTGCTCGGAATTGTACGGTTATCGACGGTGTGAAATGCGAATTATACCAGTTGATCGAACGATGACACGATGCAGATGATATAGTCGTAAGTCTCTCGTTTAACTGTCACCTCAAATCGAAAACAGAAAATTGTTTAAAACGTTTAACGATTTTTGTGTTCCACTATGTTGGGTACTCAAAAATCTTGCTCGTTCGGTCCTTTATATTGATACTCGTTCGATCCAAAAAGGAAAATTACTCGTTCGGTCCAAACAGAAATACACTCGTTCGATCCAAATAGAAATAAGCTCGTTCGATCCTTTGAAGGAGTAAGCTCGTTCGGTCCTTGAAGGAGTAAGCTCGTTCGGTCCTTGAAGGAGTAAACTCGTTCGATCCTCTTTGAATGTTGCTCGTTCGGCTATTCTTAGTTGATGGTCTCGTCTAGTTCAAGGTCTCACTAGTTCGTGGTCTAATGTTTTCCCTCGTTCGAATTGAATCAAGTTTTCCCTCGTTCGATTGTTCAAGTGTTCCCTCGTTCGAGCGTTCAAGTTTTCACTTGAGTCTTCTTCTTTTTAACAGAAATCACACACAAAAAATATAAAGTGAGAAAAAAAACTATAAGTTTGACACTTGGAGGTAAAAAAAATAATAAAAAAAAGAAAGAAGAAGAAAAAAAACGTGTAATATTGTGTTACAAAAACAAAAGTTAGCCAAATCAAAAGAAGACAAATATGCCGAAAATGAGAATCTCAAAAAAAATGACCACAAAACAATCACGGAAATCCTACCGAGGCGAATCTGATACCCAAATGTCGGAACCCAAAATCACTTTCACTTCATTTATTGAACAAGGAAAATAAAGATGAGATTAAAATATGGAAGATAGAATTTTAGAGAGAGTTAGAGAGTGAAATGTAGACGAGAAGAAAAAGATGAGATTACTTGCAAAATTAAAAATGAGACTTAACAAGAATCAACAAGTATCAACAATAATCAACACCAATTTTCCATAGAGGATAATGGTTATATATACCCTACACAACTTCATGGGTGGTGTGAGCTTTTTATTGCGGCACCACCCCCTGCAACCTTGCTTTCTTGACGGGTGTAACTTCCCCATCCCACCACCCAACACCCTACTGCTCCCCCAGAACCCGTCTGAGCCCGCCCTTTAGGGCTCGGAGATTGACCTTGGGCTTTTAGCCCGATACCATACTAATATTAGCTTACTTTTACGAGCTCGTTTACCATTCTTGCCTATTAAAACGTATAATTAATTTAAAAAAAAAAAAAAAGGTGGGGGGGGGGGGGGGGGGGAACCGAGACCTAATATAATGAACGAACTTCCTTGTTCGACTCAATATTTTGAGGCTAACACTCATCATCTGAGTTCCAATCCTCAATGATGAATTTATCTCTGTTAATCTTTGATTTAGGCACAACTGATTCATGGACTGACTTAGATTTTTAAATGTTTACTTCATTTGTTTTACCTACAGTCTCACTAGTTTGAGATTTACTTAGTATTAGTCTATTATGCTCAAGTTGTTTTTTACTCATTGATTTTCCTTCTAATTGGCATACTCATATTAACATGCAAATGATATGTCAGCTCTTGGGGTGTAGGAAGTTCCCTGTTATTAGGAGGGGGAAAGCATGATGCCCATCTGCTTTGGTAGAACCTATTATTTGTTGTGAGATCTCTTCATCACTTGATCTGACCTCAAAAACACTCATACTAATCTCACTATCAGTTTCAGATTTGTTACTCATTTCATCCATTTAGATCCCACTCTGTGCAATATCCTAAACATTTTTTTCTTTAGCCTCATTGGCTATAAGTATTTTAGTAAAGACCCTTGGAAGAATTTCCCATTTTTCTATCTTAACTTTTAACTCATCTCTTTCCTTAACACCTTTTTCTAGTTCCATTTTAAGGTTGACGATTTTTACTTCTCTACACTTAAGCTCATAGTTTTAAAACTCATATTTTTCACCCCAAGCCAATTCATTCTTTTCATGTCTAAGAATTCTAGATTCTAGAGATTTCTAAGGCTAACTCATAACCCTGAATTTCTAGTTTGGCTCTGCTATGTTTTTCTCTTTTACTATCAAAGTTCTTTTGAAGAGTTTTAAAATATTCAAGACATTTGTTTAGTAATAGGTTTTTGTACTCTTTGTAAGAAAGAACTTGATGTGCTGCTTGAGGAGGAGTTGGCCATTTCCTGGTTTAATGTAATATTCTTCAAATAAGGAGTAGTTTTTTTATTCTGAGTTTTCCTCACAAGCTCTGATACCATTGTTGGATCGTTTACTGATTAGATCTTAACCATTTAGCTTGTAAAGGGTTTATTCCTTTAGATTTTTTTTTAAAAATAAAAATTTGTTTCTAAAGCAACAATAATGAAACACTGATTTGAAAAACTATTGATTATGCGGAGGGAACTAATCAATAATGCTAAAAGAGAACAATATTAAAGAATCACAAAGAACTTTATATTAATCACTTGAATCTGCCTAGGTTACAGATTACAATAGACTATGATTGATCAATAGATCTCTAATGATCTGTGTAGAAAATATATCCTACTAACTATGACTAGGGTTCCTTTTATAGACTAAGGAAAACCCTAATGCGGAAATGCGTATAAAGATCATGCATATCCTTTCCTAAGATATCTCATTCATATCTCATAAACAGTACTAACTATTTTATATAACGGTACTAACTATCTGATCAGTACTAACATTTTGTACTGTCAGTACAAATTACAACTAGCGGTACTAACTAATATAACTAACGGTACTAAGTCAGGAATGCATAATTCCCAACAGTTATTAACAATTCATATACAACTACTAGAAGGCTTTTACAAAGATACAGAGATTAATAGCAATATTCACTAATGGTTAATAACTTTTAAGGGGAACAGGGTTATATGCTAGGTCAAAGCAGGTTCTTAGTGTTGTTAAGGGAATAGGAAAATGTTGTTAAGGCTCTAGCATGTTGGGTTTGGTGACCAATAGCACAAAGTTTTAGACTATGTCTCGAAAACAAATGGTTGCATCAATGTCCATTAAAAGATTATGAGTTATATTGATGGCACAAGATATCCAAGTCAGTAATGACTTGGTCCCAAAAGAAACTAATTTCCATACCATTTGTGCAGGGTAATCCACACAAAGATTTTGAAGAATAAAGGAGTAAATTGATAGTGGATTATCTAGGCACATAAACAGGAAACAGATCCGATCTTACGATTTGAAAAAAATTGTGAAAGGATTTGTTGCCTTTAGAGGCGTTAATTCAAGGAAGGGCAAATTTAATGGGAAGGTTAATATAAAATACTGGTTAAATTAGATTTTGAAGATGTGGTATTTGTAAAGGAACTAAGTTTTAATTCTATTAGGGCTATCAAATGTGTGACAAGAAGTATAGTGTTTTTTGTACTAATATCTGAATGGTGTTGTCTGTTCCAGACTTTACAGGTCAACTGATGAAAATCATTGTATTGCTTAAACGTTCCTAGAAATGATAAACATGGTTACAGTGTTGATTAATGACTGTTATTCCTCAGGAGGTCTAATCTAGTCTCTTAGCAAAAGCCACACCAGATGTATCTAATCTTTGGCATAGGAGCATGGACATGTAAATTTCAAAACAATAAATAAACTAGTAAGGGGAAACCTTGTAAGAGGTTTACCTTCAAAACTTTTTGAAATTAATCCAAACCTGTGTCTGCTTGTTCAGAAGGAAGAAACACTGAGCTTATTGTAAAGACCAAAAAAGTCAGTTAATCATGTCAACCATTACAAATGTTGCACATGGATTTGTTATGGACCCAACTTTGTAAAGAGGTTTGTAAAAAACAGTTGTACTGCCTAGTTGTCAGGATGATTTTAGTAGGTTTAGTGGGTTTTCTTTTTTAGCCACTAAGGATGTGAAACTGCTGAAATCCTCTAAAACATTTATAACAGCATAGAAAATCTACTAGACCTTAGGGTGAAGGTGATTAGATGTGACCAATGAGACTAAAATTCAAGTATAAGTCATGAATTAGTTCTATGAATGAAGGGTTATTTAGAGGGAATTTCGTGTTGGCTAGACTTACAACAAATGGTCAGTAGCAAAAAGGAAAACTAAAGTCAATAATAGGGTTGCTAGACATATGCTAGCTGATTCAAATTGCCAACACTTTCTTGGGTGAAGAAGTTAATATTGCTTGTTTTATGTCAAAATAGGGTGTTGTTATCACGCCTCACAACATGGACCCTATGAACTTTTTCGAGGTAGAAAATATTCCTTAAGCTTACATGAGACCATTAGGTGGTCCTGTTATAATCTTAAATACCATTGATTCACCTAGTAAATTTGATGGAGAAGGCTGATGAGGGTATCTTTGTAGGCATACTCTTACAAATGCAATAGCATTCGGAAGTATTTAACAGTAGAACTTGGATAGTAGAGAGAAACTGCCATGTGTACAATTTAGTAAAAATACATCTAATATTGCAGGAAGTTAGACATTAAATTGGCTTTTTTGATATAGATGATAACAAATTCTGATGAACTATAAGCAGTTGTGGCGGGGGCGATCAGTCTAATGGTTAATGCAGGAACAAAAGCATGTGCTTGATGCAGGTAAAGTTGAGTAGTGACAGTACCTGCAAAGATTACCTTATGCTACCATTATAGACTCAAGATCCACCATTCTCTTTTAGTCCAAAGGATTCTCCTGATGCTGGATTCAAACCATCAGGGAAGGAGGAAAAGAAGGATGTTGAAGATCCAGGGAAAGGTAGTGAGATTCAAAGT
Organism: Tanacetum coccineum; assembly: GCA_026074375.1. Classification (NCBI taxonomy): domain Eukaryota; kingdom Viridiplantae; phylum Streptophyta; class Magnoliopsida; order Asterales; family Asteraceae; genus Tanacetum; species Tanacetum coccineum. The sequence goes on from BQNB010094748.1 coordinate 19,869, forward strand.
ACAGAGGAGCCAAGAATTAATCAAGAAAAGGATGTAAGTGTTAACAGCACTAACAATATTAATACTGTTAGTCCAACTATTAATCCTGCTAGCATAGAGGATAATGTTGTTGATGAGAATATAGTCTATGGATGTGCTGATGATCCAAATATATGAATTGGAAGATATTGTCTATTCATATAATGATGAAGATGTTGGTACAGAGGCTGACATGAAAAACTTAGATGCATTTATGCATGTTAGTCCTATTCCAACTACAATAATACACAAAGATCATCCAGTTGAACAAATTATTAGAGACATGAATTCAGCACCTCAAACAAGAAGAATGACAAAGAATTTGAAAGAACATGGTTTGTTTAGTTCAGTTCAGCAAAGAATAAACCATAAAGACTTTCAAAACTGTTTGTTTGCTTGCTTTTTATCACAAGAAGAACCTAAGAAGGTAATCCAAGCATTGAAGGATCCAAGCTGGATTGAAGCTATGCAGGATGAGCTTCTATAATTTAAATTACAAAAGGTTTAGACCCTGGTGGATTTACCAAATGGCAAAAGGGCCATAGGCACTAAATGGGTTTACAGGAACAAGAAGGATGAAAGAGGCATTGTGATAAAGAACAAAGAAAGTTTGGTTGCTCAAGGGTACACACAAGAAGAAGGGATGGACTATGATGAAGTTTTTGCCCCTATTGCCAGAATTGAAGCAATTAGGCTATTCTTAGCCTATGCCTTTTTTAAAGACTTTATGGTGTACCAGATGGATGTCAATAGTGCTTTTCTTTATGGTAAGATTAAAGAGGAAGTCTATGTTTGTCAACCACCAGGATTTGAAGATCCATACTTCCCTAACAGAGTTTATAAAGTAGAAAGTCTCTTTTGGTTGGCATCAAGCTCCCAGAGCTTGGTATGAGACCTTGTCCACTTATTTGTTGGAAAATGGTTTCAGAGAGGACAGATAGACAAAACTTTGTTTATCAAGAGGGACCAAAGTGATATTCTAATAGTACATGTATATGTAGATGATCATGTCATTTTTGGGTCTTACACTGAAGAAGTGATTGTACTGAGGAGAGCTTTTGAGAAAAGTGAATGCATAAGAAGTTTCAGAGAGTTTATGGGTGAACTCTCACTTCTTCTTAGGACTGCAAAGTGAAATAGAGGGAAGATGGGATTTTTATAAGCCAAAGACAAGTATGTAATGAGATTTTAAAGAAATTTGCTTGATGATGTGTCAACAAAATAAATACACATATGTAATCCTCATAGCCTTTACTCAGAAGATGAGATGTGAAGGGACATAGATGAACACATGTTATGATAACTGATCCTGGCTCATTGATGTATTGTATTACTTCTTCAAGACCAGATATAATGTTGTTGTATGTGTATGTGCTAGATTTCCAATGTGAACCTAAAAGTGTTAACATCTTAATGCTATGAAATGACTTTTAGTTATCTCTATAGGTCAACTAAATTGGGCCTTTGGTCGTATTCTGAAGGAAGTCACCTTTTGATTTGGTAGCAGGATATGTAATGACAGTGTCTATGCTAGGAGCAAGTTAGATCATTGATAGGAGTCCCTACAGGAGGTTTGAGTTCATTTCCTAGGGTGTGAATTGTGTGTGAGTTTTCATGGGCATTGCTAAGAAGCAGATTATGGTTTTTAGTTATTCTAAACAGAGGCTGATATGTAGCTGCTTCAGTAGTTTTTGTGCCAAAAGTGTTTTTTATTCGTAAAATTAATTGCTTGATTTGATGGGTATTATAACTTTATGCTTACAAAGTTATATATTTGAGAATGAGCTCATAAATTTGCATAGTGAAGTGAACTGGTTTTTATACTGCGAAGAGAGACGCGCAAAGCACTTGAAGAATGTATGAAATCACCTCATCAGAGATTCCCAATGAAGAAAATGAAGCTAATTCAAATGATCAAGGATTCATACTGACAAAAAGAATGTTGTGGATTTGCTTTACAAAAGCATTTGATGTAAGTTGATTTAAATATTGGATTGCTAGTAGTAGAATGCTAAATCTTTTAAAGTTCCTGATTATGAAAAATGGTGAGGTAAATGAATAGAGAGGAATTTGTGAAGATTCAAAACAGAATAGAGAGAGTGATAAAACAGACATAGTGATTTTGTAAGAAAATGATTGAGAGAATTTGAGAGCTAAAAAATAATAGAAAGAGAGTTGAATTATAGCATAAACAGACAGAGAGAAATGTGTGTTAAAAGATTTAGTGTAATCAAAAATAACTGACAGAGAGAATTGTGAGCTAAAGTATTGAGAGAAAGAATATAATCACAAAGATACAATATTACTTGTATATTGGGGTAATATAGGAGGGTGTATGGGTGAATTAAGTTGTTGAAGTGGTGATGCAATGCGATGGAGGTGGGGGTAGTCTAGTACGGTGGCTGAGTGGGGATTACTTGAATGTAACAAGCTTGTTCAGTTTTATTTAAGGTATATTGTTGTTGGGAGTAGTATGGAATGGGTGTTGGTAAGAAGTGGGAGTTTACCTTTTATGTCGTGGGGGTGGGGGTTGTGGTGAAGCTGTTGACGTTGTAGTGGATTATACGGTGGGTTTTTGTGTAAAGGAGAAGTTTCTATATGATTGATGTTTTGATATGGTCAGATGCTCTAGCCGTTGTTGCGTTTTTTATAATAAAAACAAAAAGAGAGATGTGTGAAAATAAAAACAGATAGAGTGAATTGGTGAGAAAAAGAATTGAGAGAAATAGTAAGCTGAAAAAATAGAAAGAGAGATGTGTGAAATAAAAATAGACAGAGAGAATTGTGAGCTAAAAGAATTAAGAGAAATCAAAAACAGACAGAGAGAATTATGAGCTAAAAAATTGAGAGAAATCAAAAACAAACAGAGAGATTTTGTAAGCTAAAATGTTAATTTAATGATGGAAAAGCTAATTAGAATGGAATTGGAGTTAATGCTGGTGATTCAAAGTTAATGCTGCTAGGCATAAACTTACTGCTGCTTGGGTAAGTTAATGTTGCTAGGCTTAATTTACTACTGAGTTACAACTGCTAGGTTACTTACTACTGCTAATTGAAAGTTAATGTTGTTAGGCATAACTTACAACTGCTAGCGAACGTTAATGCTGTTGAGGGTATTTTCATAAATACTTTGATTAAAGGTTTCAATCACTCATTCAATCGATTTTAATCTTTCATATACTCTCTAATCATAAACCCAAACTTAATTTCATCATTCTTCATCAAAACCCAACACAATGTCGGATCTAAAGTTTGCTGATACTCACAAGTTAGTTGCGTTTTTGGAAAAAACCCACTGAAAGTGAAGGGTTTGAGGAGATAATTGATTTTATAAATGCAAACCCTATCAAATATGCTTTAACCATTAATCCTACAATCAATTGTTCATGTATTAAACAATTCTGGGATACTGTCAAAGCAAAAATAGTTAATAGGGAAGTACAATTGTAAGCCCTAGTGGATAAGAAAAAGGTGATTATAACTGAATCCATAATAAGGCGAGATCTTCAACTGGAAGATGCTAATGGTGTTGATCTGCCAAATGCTGCAATTTTTGAACAGCTTACACTCATGGGGTATGAAAAACATTCTCAGAAGCTTACATTTTACAAGGCATTCTTTTCTCTTTAATGGAAGTTTTTAATTCAAACAATTTTGCAATGCCTAAGTGCTAAGACTACTACATGGAATGAATTTAGTAGCACTATGGCCTCTGCAATTATCTGTTTAGCCACAAACCAAAAATTCAACTTCTCCAAGTATATCTTTGATAATATGGTGAAGAATGTGGATAGTACGGTAAAAATCTGGATGTATCTAAGATTTGTACAAGTCTTTGTGAATAAACAAGTTGGGGATATGTCACATCATAAAAGGATTTATGTTACCCCCTCTCATACTAAGAAGATATTTAGGAACATGAAGAGGGAATGGAAAGGTTTTTCTAGAAGAGTTACACCCTTATTTCCAACCATGATGGTTCAAGCTCTCTAATCCTACTGATCCCCATCACACACCTATTATTACTCAACCATCAATATCTCAACCCTAGAAGAAACAAAAACCAAGGAAGCCAAAGAGAAAAGATACTGAGATTCCTCAATCCAGTGGTCCTACAGAGCATATAGCAGATGAGGCTGCCAATGAGGAAAATGTACCTACACATTCCAATGATCCACTACTCAGTGGTGAGGATAGTCTGAAACTCAATGATTTGATGGAAATTTGTACCAAATTGCAACAGAGAGTCCTTGACTTGGAAAATACTAAGACTGCTCAAGCACAGTAGATTTTAAGTTTGAAGTTGAGAGTCGAGAGGTTAGAGAAGAAAGGAGGGTCAAGAACTTACAAGCTCAAAAGACTATTCAAGGTTGGTAGATTTGCACAAGTTCTTTCCTCTAAAGATGAAGGTTTGAGTGATCAGGAGGATGCATCCAAACAGGGGAGGAAAATAGATGACATTGACAAAGATGCAGAGGTTACTTTGGTTGATGAGACTTAGGGGAGGTATGGTGATGATTTGGTGTTTGACACAAGTGTTCTTGATGGTGAAGAAGTGTTTGCAGGACAGGATGTGGTTGAGAAGGAGGTTAGTACTGCTGATCCAGTTACTACTGCTGGTGAAGTAGTTACTACTGCTAATGTTGTTGTTAGTACTACCAGTACAATTTCAGTTAGTACTGCTACAACAACTGTTGCTGATGAAGTTGAAATGACTTTGGCTCAAACACTTATAGAGATAAAGAGTGCAAAACCCAAGGCTGTTACAACTGCTGCTACAATAACTACAACTGTTGTTACAAGACCTAAGGATAAAGGGATTGTTATTCAAGAGCAGAAGCAAGCATCTACACCAGCATCTACACCAATAACTTCAAACATTAAGGATAAAGGCAAAGCTAAGATGATTGAACTCGAGAAGCCTTTGAAGAAGAAAGAACAAATAAGACTTGATGAAGAACTTGCTCTCAAGCTACAAGCTGAAGAAGAACAAGTAAGACTTGCAAGTGAGAAGACTGAGAAAGTTGAAGAAGCCAACATTTCATGGGATAATGTGCAAGCAATGATAGAGGCTGATAGGTTATTGGCTGAAAGATTGCAAGCAAGAGAGCAAGAAGAATTGACAGATGAAGAGAAGGCAAGATTGTTTGTAGAACTCTTGGAGAAGAGAAAGAAACACTTTTCAACATTAAGAGCTCAAGAAAAGAGGAATAAGCCACCAACTAAAGCACAAAAGAAACGTACAATGTCAACTTATCTGAAACACATGGCTGGTTGCAAGCAAAGTCAATTGAAGAACAAGTTATTTTCAGAAATTCAGAAGTTATTTGATAAATCCATGACAAGGGTAAACATGTTTGTTGATATGGATACTGAGTTGGTGAAAGAGAGTTTAAAGAAAGCTGAAGCAGAGATGACACAAGAAAGTAGTTCAAAAAGAGCAGGAGATGAGCTAAAGCATGAGAAGGCAAATAAGCAAAAGGTGGATGATGATAAAGATAGAGAAGATCTTCAACAATGTTTTGAGATTGTTACAAAAGAATATGTTGCAATTGATGCTATACCTGTAGTTATTGTTGATTACAAGATTCACAGAAAAGGAAAGCAAGGCTATTATGAAATAATGAGAGCTGATGGAAGTTCCAAGATATACTTATTGTTTAGTCAGCTGATCAAAAGCTTTGACAGAGAAGATTTGGAAACTCTATGGAAGTTGGTTAAAGCTAAGCATGGGAATACAAGGCCAGAAGAAGGCTATGAAAGAGTGCTATAGGGTGATCTAAAGACTATGTTTGAACATCATGTAGAAGATCTAATATGGAGGAATTTACAAGGAAAGAAAGTATTGCTTTGGAGGCTATATGATTCCTGTGGAATACACTTTGTGAGGTTTGAAGATATGCATGTCTATATGCTAGTAGAGAAGAGATATCCCCTTACACCTGCAACAATCACTGATATGCTGAATAAGAAGCTGAAATCTGATTATTGGAATGAAATGTGTTATCAGCTTCTTAAGCTTATGACAAAGCAGCTCAAGAAATAGTGAAGTGTTTGGAAGCATCCTCCTGGTGATTGATGAAGCTTTTAATGAAGAAACTTGATGATTTTGAAGATAAATCTTAAGTTTAGGGGAGGATTGTTGGGATTAAAAGC
>BQNB010094749.1:3955-22776 GCA_026074375.1 Tanacetum coccineum
AAGTGAAAAATCGGGGATGACGAAGTTATCTTTTAGACACTTAATTGTGCTTTTTATTCTATGATCCTAAAAGTTACCAATGAGGTAATGAAAACAATACATTACGTCAACACAAATAAGTTGTAGTTAGGTAGTTAATTATCAAGAAAAATCATAAAAAGAGAAAAATCTTTAAAAAATGGGAAGTCGGGTGTTTTATAACTTGTGATCTCTTATCTTTCTCAACAAAAATCCTTGCTACTTTTCAAAGGTTTAGTTTGGGGATTTTTCGAGGTATTTGGTTATAAGGCATGTGATATTGCGTGAGGACACGCAATCGTTTAGTTTGGGGAATTTTGATAGGTGTAAAATACACATATCCGTTTGTACCTAAAATAACCCAAATAAACCCAAAACAGACCAAAAATGGCAAAAATATGCTTGTATTTATGTTTTGTGTATGCAGGTATGGATAAGTCAAAAATCACAAGAAAACAGTCAAAAACGAGCAAGCACGGACACGAGAATCAGAAGAGTTCAAAAAGAAGCCAAAGATTCAAAGCCCAAAACCCTAGCCCATGTCCTTTTATAACAACCACAAGGACCAATCTTGCAAATCCCGAAAGTCATTTATAACTAAAAAGGGAAGAGAGACCACAAGGGCTAGAAGTGCAAATTCACCAAAGTCCAACAGTTTTAACTGTCGAAAATTGGGCGCCAAAAGTTACTATTCACCCGTCGTCCCAAAGTTACCTTTTACTCAAATCAAAGGGGTTTCTCAAATTAAAGGGTGCTTAGGTCAATTCAAGTGATCGTTTACAAGATGGCAGGGAGAGATTAGTCAAATCAATGCTCTAAGTATCCCTCTATCAAGCTTATGCCACGTAGCAATGGAGAAAGCACAATGGAATGTGGGTTTTTGTGCTAAAACACTCACAAAAGAAGCACAAACGTCACATCAATGGAATGACATGCTGGCAATCCTCAGGAGTCCACAAATCAATCCAACGGCCACAATAGAAGCTCAAATGATTGAAGAAATGATTGGTTGAGATTGAAAGATTGGAGAGCAGGGCAAGAGATCCTAGAAGCTTCTTTCAGCACCTATAAAAAGGCCTCACTTCTCACACACAAAAAGTAGGATATCTAGGTTTTTAGTAATTTTTAGTCTAGCTTAAATTTCGTATTTTTCTTAAATGTAATTTTCCTTAAAATGTTTTGTAATCTCCTTTTCAAGTAATGTAATCAGTAACTTTCATTAATGAAATTTAGTTTTTCTTAATCTCTCAAAGTCTCTTTTTATAAGCTGTCTTAATAAGCCAAATTGTCTAAATAAGCTAATAAGCTCATTTAAAGCTCTTTCAGTCTATAAGCTGAAATAGAGCTTATTGAATTCAGTATTAATCTTACCTAAACCTTAAAACAGTATAACTTACATTTATCATGGATCTATTTGGATATGAGCTTTTTGGAAGGGGATCTTAACTTGGAAGAGATCCCAAGGACTTTACCCTAGCTTATCTAATAAGCTAGGGAGCTTGTAGCTGCCTTAATTGGTACCTTTTGTTTAGCTAAAGGTTTAAGTAAGTTTCTCTCTTCATTACTCTCTAATTTCAGTTTTAAAGTGCTTAGTTATAGCTTAAATGTTTATTGCTGCTTATTTGCTTATTCTCCTTGCTTATTAGTGCTTATTTTAGTATAATTTAGCTTAATAATCATAGTTGATTATCTGTTTTTGATTAAGTTAGTTTAGATCTTAGTCTTTCATATATTTGTCTTAAAAACCTCTAAAAAACCAAAAAAATAGTAAAATAGTATAGATCTTAGATTAATGCTTATTTAGTTGTTAAGTTTTGTTAATTAAGTTTGTTTTAAGCTAGTTTTTATCTGGTATTCAGTACTTGTTCATTAGATTTCTCTTAAAAAGCTTTTCTCAAACCTGTCATAGTCTAAAAGGGGTGTTTGGTTTAGTATACTTTGACCTCAATAAGTCAATTTAATTTGTGCAAACACTTTGAGTCAGTTCAGTTTTTCTAAAAAATTAAGTTTCCCGGCAATGGAACCATTGCTAAATTGAAATAGTTTTATGTGATTGTTATGTATGAGCAACAGCACCTGGGTAATTTTCATAGAATGTAACTTTGTTGAAATTTGATCTAAGCCCTCCAAGGCTTAAATCTTGTTTGCATCTTGTTAATACACTCTATTTGAGTGTGTTTTAGTGCAGGATTTCCCTTAGGAAACCTGCACTTTCGTTTTGCACTTGTGCAAAAGTGCACCAGTACTAACAAGAAGTTAGTACTGCTACCAGTACTAACAAAAAGTTAGTACTGCTAGCTTAGATTTTAGCTAGGAACTTATAATTTTTAGGTTCTTAAATTCAAGTAGGATTAAGTTTAGTTATAGCTTATTATAAATTTAGTTTCAGTTTTCATTTTCTAGCTTATTCTCTAGCTTAATTCTGTTCTTAAAAGTCCAATTACATCAGCAGTACCTTCAAGTGAAAGTACTGCTGAACTTTTACACTAGCAGTAGTAACCTCAGTTACTACTGCTGTGTTCTTAGCTTAATTTAGATTGGTAATTTTAGGATTTAGCTTGCCAAATTCAGTAGGACTTGAGTTTTAATATAACTTAATATAGATTGAGTCTTAGTTTTCATTTTCTAGCTTAATCTCTTAGTTTAATTTGCTTTTAAAAAGTCTTCAAAAATCTCAAAAAGTCCAAAAACAGTAGGAACTTTAGTAGAGGTTTTACTGTGATAATTTAGCTTATGAGTCTAGATTTTTCAGCTTATATAGATAGATTATAAGTAGTTTAAATTGTCCTTTAAGTTTTAGAGCCCAGTTTAGCTTTTTTAAGGATTTTAGCTTATTTTGATTTCGTGTTACTTTGCTTATTTTCAGAGTTTGCTTAGTTCATGATCAATTTCAGTAGCTTAAAAGTAGTTTAAGCATTTATTTCTTTTCATTTATAGATTAAGCATATCATAAGTTCATTAGAACTTCTTTCCTTTTACATTTTGAGCTAATTTTGAGTTTTTTATAGCTTATTTTCTAAAAACCAATAGTTAAGTCCCACCTTTCTGAGGCGTCAGCTGAGTATAAAGCTCTTATTTGAGCTATTAGTGGGACTTTAGATATAAGTATTTTTATTAAAGTTTCTCTCTTTAAGCTGTTCTACAACTTTTATCTTTTGAGTTTTTCTTAAAAAAGCAATTTTAAATCCTAAGTACTTTTTGGACTTAGTTTGTTATCGGGGTAGACCCTCAGGGACCATTCTTGCAATTTTTCTATTTTAGTTGTTTCTTAGTTAAATGATTGCAGTTTATTAATACCTAAAATATATCACAAAATAATATAATCCTAAGAGTAATTTAAGAAGATTACATAGTCTACCTTGATAAATTCACTCTCAAAAATATATATTAATATATTTAATAATATTTAATACGTATGTTTTTAAAACGGGGCACGTCATGTCACCGGGTCGTTTCCAATGGACTAGTGAAATTGAAACCACGTTTTAGGTTCGGATTCTGATTTGAATGAAGCAAGGATATTTTGGATAAGCATAACTAGAAATTAAAAGAAGCAACAATTAATGAAAAATTAAGTAAGTAAACAAATCTTAAATCCCTTAAGAAATGTAAAACTAAAATTTTACTAGGTAAAGAAAATTTCCGAACAACTATTAAAAATAAAAGCCCTAATTTTTATCTTTTTATTAAAAGTTTAATTAAACTATTAAAACTTAACCCTAATTATTAATTAAAAAACTTATAAAACTAATTTAATATTAACTAATGGATATTGATGCAAAAAGGAAAAGGACAATGGGGTAAACACTTTTATGACGGGGGGGAACTAACTAGGCAAATCAAACTAAAATCGAAAAGTTACACTTTTACCCTTAGAATCTACCCCGACAACAACTAGTCCCGAATAAGTTGAAATTGAAAAATTGCTTAAAATGAAAACTCAAAGAAGCAAGTTGTAAAGGGAAGACAGGGGAACAACTTTAACAAAATGCACTATAATCTGAAAATCAAAGATAAGCTCTAAAAGGTCTTATTGATAAGCTGTTACAGAAGGGGGCTTAACCTGGTTTAGAAAAATAAGCTATAAAAAACTCAAAAACTAGTTCAAATGAAAAAGAATGAAGTTCTAAGGCTTATGATATGCTTATATATAAATGGCAAAAGAAATTAAAGCTTAGCACTTTTTACTACTGAATGATCATAAAAATAAGCAAAACTCAGGAAATTAAGCAAAGAAACTAAGAATCAAGCAGATATAAACTTATAAAGCTTAAATTAGGACTCTAAACTAAAACTTTGAAGACTTATTATATCTAACCCTTAAGCTATCTCATTAAGCTGGAAAAATCTATTACCCTAAGCTAAATTAACAAATTTAAGCCTAAAGTTTCTAAGTACTGTTTTGGCTTTTTTATCTTTTTGACTAGCAAAAATATCTAAGATTAATAAGCTAGAAAATGAAATTAAAGGCTTAATATATTTTTTAAGGGGGGCTTTATTAAAACTTAAATACCACCTTACTGAATTTATAAGCTAATCTTAAAATTACTTATCTAAATGTGGTGTTGGAACACAGCAAGTTACTAACTTTGGAAGTTAGTTACCTGTAGTGTGAAAGTTCAGCAGTACTTTCCAAGAGAAGGTATGGCTGTGCAATTTTGACTTTGATAAACTAAATAAGCAATTGAAATAAGTAGGAATGAAAACTAAAACTAAATTCTTAATAAGCTAAAACTAAACTTAATCCTACTGAAATTCTAAGCTAACAGTACTAACTTGTGAAAGCAGTACTAACTTGGAAGTTAGTATGGTATGCTAAGGCTTCAGCTCTAGTACTAACTGAGTTAGTTGCGCTAGTGTAAATCAAGGGTGCACTAACCAAACACTATTAACCATCAGGACAGATTATGGTGAGAAAAGCTTTTTAAGAGAATTCTAATGAACAAATACTAAATACCAGATAAAAACTAGCTTAAAACAAACTTAGCAATCATGATTAAACAACTGAATAAGCTTTAATCTAAGATCTAAACTATTTAAACTAATATTTTTGGATTTTATGAGTTTTTATGACAGAAATTGATAACTAAAGATCTATAACTACTTAAGCAAAAACAGATGAAGACAAACAACTAATAAGTACTAGAAGAGACATTTAAACATTATAGCAAAAGAATAAGCACACAAGCAATATTAAGCATATAAACTAAAACTAAGCAATTTAAAACTGAAATTTGAGATGAATGAAAAGAGAAACTTACTTAAACCTTTAGCTAAACAAAAGGCACCAATTAAGGCAGCTACAAGCTCTCTAGCTTATGAATAAGCTAGAGTATAAGTCCTTGGGATCTCTTCCAAGGTAAGATCCCCTTCCAAAAGCTTAGATACAATAAGATCCATAATAGGTTTAACTGATTTAAGGTTTAGATAAGGTTAATACTGAATTCAAACAGCTCTATTTCAGCTTATAGACTGAAAGAGCTTATGAGTAGCTTATTAGCTTATGAGACAATATGGCTTACAGTAAGCTTATGACTTTAAATGAGAGCTTAGAAAATGAGATTTAAAACACTAGAAACTGAATTTCATTAATTAAAGAAGCTGATTACAATACTTGAAAAAGAAAATTACGAATTTAAGCTAAAAATTATATAAAAACTAGAATCGACTACTAAAAACTAGATTAAAAAGAAAAATTCAAGACTCCTTGTGTGTGTGAGAATGAGGTCTTTTTATAGTGCCCAGCTGAAGCTTCTAGGACCTCTAGCCCTGCTTTTCAATCTTTCAATCTCTGCCATTCATTTCTTCAATCATTTGATCTATATTGTGGGACGTTGGATCATTTTGTGGACACCTGAGGATTGCCAGCGTGGCATTCTTTGATGTGACGTTTGTGTTAGTTTTGTGAGTGATTTAGCACAAAAACCCATCACAGTTTGTGCTTCTTTCTTTGATTTCGTGGCCTTTGAGCTTGGGCTAGGATAAGTATCCTCTTGATTAGACTAATTTGACCCTTCATTTGTGCTTGTGCTTCCTTGAATTGACCAACGCACCCTCTAATTTTGATTTGCCCTTTGTTTTACCATGGGAGTGAAATTGGGGAAGACGGGTGAATAGTAAAAGGGTTCCCGCTCCTTTCTTGACAGTTAAAACTGTTGATTCTTTGGGAAGATTGCACTTTTGGTCCTTGTCTTTCTTTTCATTCTTTCAAGTTATAAATAACTTTTGGAAATTGCAAGAATGGCCCTTGAAGATGAAGATTGGCTAAGGCTTTTGGATCTTTGGCTTCTTTTTGAACTCTTCTGATTCTCGTGTCCGGGCTTGCTTGCTTTTGATTGTTTTCTCGTGATTTTTGACTTATCCATACCTGCATACACAAAACATAAATACAAGCATATTTTTTTGCCATTTTTGGTCTGTTTTGGGTTTATTTGGGTTATTTTAGGTATAAATAGATATGTGTATTTTACACCTATCAAAATTCCCCAAACTAAACGATTGCGTGTCTCACGGCAATATCGCATGCTTATAACCAAACTACTCGTTAATTTCCAAAAACAATATCCTTGAAAAGTAGCAAAGAGATTTGTTTGAGAGAAATTAAGATGAGAAGATCACTAAGTTATTAAAAACACCCGACTTCCCATTTCAAAGGTTTCTTTCGTTATATGATTTTTTCTAACTACAACTTATTTGTGTTGACATAATGTAATGTTTTCATTACCGTTGGTAACTTTTAGATCATAGAATAAGAAGAACAAATCTATGTGTTTCTAAAAGATAACTTCGTCATCCCCGATTTTTCACTTCTCCCATGCTAAGCTTAAAAACAAGATCATTGTTAAATACAAGTCATGACACTAACACTACTCATAAATACTAATTGTGTACTTACTTTTCCTCCCGCAAATCCTACTTTTGTATCTCAGGATTTACATTAAATGTCATATACCCGAAGGCTCTTTAAGACTTTTGTTTCGATACTTATTAATTCAGAAAATAAAGTGTAATGGTAAGAACGCAATAATTAGCTCCTAGCCCTTTTCAAAAGATCAAATGCAATCAATATTAAAGTCCACATTGAGGCGACCAAAATTTGGCTTATATTAGGCTACTTAAGCAAGGCACTTTCATGTTCATATACCGAAGGCTCTTTAAGACATGAATGGACCAATCGCTCATTTGCTCCATATACCCTTAGGCTCTTTAAGGCACAAAAACAAGACAAAAGTAAGCGACATTATTACTCCTCAGTCCCTTAGTAGGCTACAACATCGGCCACGCCTACGACAAGATTGTAGCAAATCATATTTCGACTTTGGATTATATAGTAAATCGGTGCCTTTATATCTCGAAGCACACATCGATAGCGAGTCGACAAGAGGTTATTCTAATTATTATGATAACGGACTCTAACTTATATGAAATCTCCACCATCGGCCCGCCTCCGACACGATGTAGTAATCTGAGAGATATTATTTATTATTCTTTTTGTATTTTTAAGCCAATTTAAGTATTCCTGATGTGTACTATCCTAATTCATATGAGGACTAAGAAAACTTCTATTAACTAATTATTAACCAAAAAACCATACAACTTATTATTAAACATTCATATAAAGTGAAACAAGCTAATGGGAGAAAAAACCACAATTAATATATATGAGCTTGAAAGGAAAAACAACTATTCTCACGTTTGCATCATGATTATAAAATTAACACTATCATTTCTTGTCTTCACAAAAGTAATTTTTGCATCATGGATTAGTATATAATTCCAACTCGACATATTTAAAATCTACTGAGATTGCACAAGCTTTCATTTACTAATGATTCAAGTCTTGCCATGTTTAAAGTCTACATGAGACTAGCACAAACTATCATCATTAATTGTTAAGGGAGAAAGCTAGAAACTCAAACACGTTACGATGGTGCTCAAAAATTACTTTTTTATTTCCTTTACCACGCGGAAAACCTACATTTTTGTCTTAACACTTTTTTTTTTCTTTTTTTTTTTTTTTTTTTAAGGGATTGACTAAAAATTTAAATTTTTTTGCTATTTTTTGTGTATGGGGGAAAAACGGGTACGTGAGAACAAAACAATAAGCAAGCAACATCAAATCGATAGATTCCCTCCCCAAACTAAACGACATTGTCCTCATTGTTAAAGTCAGGTCTCTACGTAAATCTAAGCCGTTTATGAAGTATGCAAAGATAAACGTTAATCGATTATGATGAAAGGATATGGATCTCCCCAAAAGCTATTTATACACAAAGGATGGGAAGCTTGAGTAGAACGGGAAACAAACGGACACGAGAGGGCTTCTAAAATTTGTTTGGAGTATCCTGCAAAAATCACAACAACAAACAAACAACGAGGAAATCGGAGAGAGCGAACAAGCCTCTCTAAACACAACACATTAGAGAACTAGAAAGAAATAGAAATTATAAGCATGCGTGACTCCACAAGCGGCTTGGTTTTTGATTACCGAGTCGCAAGCTCGACTCGATCCCTGAATTTAGTTATCCTTAGGGAAAGTCTGGAAGTCCTGGATAACCAATGGTGGTGTATCCCCTCCATAGTAGTGCTTAAGACGGTGGCAGTTGACTTTGAAATTAGAACCATCGGCATGAGACAACTTGGCAGTGCCATAAGGATAAACTTCGGTGATTGTGAAAGGTCCAGACCATCGGGACTTGAGCTTTCCGGAGAAAATCTTTAATCGGGAGTTGAAAAGAAGGACTTGATCACCAACATTGAAGATTCGGTTCTTTATCTTGGAATCGTGTAGCTTCTTTGTCTTCTCCTTATAGATTAACGAGTTCTCGTAAGCTTGATCACGAAGCTCGCTAAGTTCATTAAGCTGGAGCTTTCGAGTATCGCCGAGCTTACCTTCGTCTTTAAATCGAAGGTTGGCATGTTTGAGAGCCCTATATGCTTTGTGTTCTAGCTCAATTGAGTAAGTGTCACTCTTTTCCATTAGATAACTTATACGGAGTACATCTATCGGAGTCTTGTAAGCGTTTGAAAGCCATAATGCATATCTAATTTGTCTGACCATGAGGACGAAGATTTCTCTACCGTCCTTTCCAAAATTCTTTTGAGACTCGATTAGTGACTTTACTTGACCACTCGTTTGAGGATGGTAAGGAGTCCGAAAGACGATGGGTGACACCTATTTAGATATAACTTTATCAAATGTGTCGTTACAAAATGGGTCCCTTCGATGCTTATGATGCTCTCGGAGCATCCGAATCGGGAGAAAAGGGATTTTAAGACTTAAAAATACCCCTAGAATCGTTTGGTAGGGAGCGCTTTCGCTTCAAACACATTGGAAAGATAGTCGAGGCTACTAGAATATTTTTGTTACCCTTAGATGACGGAAAATGGTCCCAATAAAATCAATTCCCATAAATCGAAAATCTCACCAAACTTTGGATTGCATTTTGAGGCATCTCATACGTTGACGTGATTTTTGCTTGTTTAGGACAAGCATCTACAAGTTTTGACAAATCGTAGGCAGTCCTTATAAATGGGTGGGCCAATAGAAACCGGCTTCAAAAAAATCTTCTTGGCGGTATAGTTTGCTCATAGTGTCCCCCGGTGGGTCTCCACTGTGGACAAGCTTTTGAATTCGAAAAGATTCTTTGCATCGACACACCTATTAGGGATTATTTGTCCGATATGTCTTAAAAAAGAAATAGGGTCATACCAAAAATAATGTTTTACATCTTTAAGTGGAATTTGTTTTTCTCTGAGTCGACGTTCCTTTTTATGAATTTCCCTGGCGTGGTGTTAGCAAAGTCGGCAAACCACGGGGGTCTTTGGTATTTAGAAGTCAAGTCACCATATTCAATGTTTCAAGAGGAAAAGTTTCATTAATCTCTTTAGGATCAAAAACATTCTCATACGGGTTTTCAAGACGAGAGAGGTGATCGGCTGCATAGTTTTCAGCTCCCTTGGTATCGATAACTTTGAAATCAAATTCCTGAAGAAGTAAGACCCATCGTAGCAATCGTGCTTTGGCGTCTTTCTTGTTGAAAAGGTATTTCAATGCGGAATGGTCCGTGTAAACAACACTCTTGTTCATGATTAGATATGATCGAAACTTCTCAAATGCGTAAACAACTGCTAGCATCTCTTTTTCGGTTGTTGTGTAGTTTGATTCTGCTTCGGTCATTGTCTTGCTTGCATAATGAATTGGTCGGAAATGCTTCTCAATCCTTTGCCCTAGAACCGCACCTATTGCATAATCACTTGCATCGCACATGATTTCAAAAGGTTGGTCCCAATTCGGAGCAATGAGAATTGGAGCTTCGGTTAACTTCTTTTTCAATGTTTGAAAGGCAAGAATGCAATCTTCCGAAAAAATGAAAGGAGTGTTCTTTTCTAAGAGATGGGTCATGGGTCGAGAGATTTTGGAAAAGTCTTTGATAAATCTTCGATAGAATCCAGCATGCCCGAGAAAACTTCTGATTCCTTTGACGGTCGTTGGGTGAGGAAATAGAAGCTTTTTAGAAATTTACATCAACTTTGCCTTATCGACTTCAATTCCTTTCCTAGAGATCTTATGTAAAACAATGCCTTCTTTAACCAAGAAATTGCAACATCGTAAATCTTAAGCATGTATCCCTAGCCTCAATGCCTTCTTTAACCATGAAATGGCTCTTTTCCCAATTTAGTGCTAATTTGGTGTCTTCACACCTTTTAAGCATTTTATCTAAATTGGCAAGACACGAGGAAAAAGAATCTCCAAAAACTGAAAAATCGTCCATAAAAACTTCCATTGTTTTCTCTATCATATCGTGAAAAATGGCCATCATACAACGTTGGAAAGTTCCGGGAGCATTGCACAAACCGAATGGCATACGACGGTACGCGAAAGTTCCGTATGGGCACGTAAAAGTAGTTTTCTCTTGATCTTTAGGTTCAATGGGAATTTGAAAATACCCAGAAAAACCATCTAAGAAACAATAAAACTCGTTGCCGGCTAATCGCTCTAACATCTGGTCCATGAATGGTAACGGAAAATGGTCTTTACAAGTTGCTTCGTTCAACTTTCGATAGTCGATGCAAACTCTCCATCCCGTGACTAATCTTGTAGGCACCAGCTCATTTTCTTCGTTTGTGACAACGGTCATACCACCTTTTTTAGGAACACAATGGACCGGACTAACCCATGGACTATCCGAGATTGGATAAATCAATCCTGCGTCAAGAAGTTTTTCTACTTCTTTCTTGATGACGTCGTGGATTTTAGGGTTAACCCTCCTTTGATGTTGGACTGAAGGTTGGTAATCATCTTCTAAAAGGATTTTGTGTGAGCAAAATTCTGGATCTATGCCTCGGATATCAGAAAGTTTCCAAGCAATTGCTTGTTTTCGGTTTTTTAGAACGTTAATGAGTGAGGTCTTTTCTTCTTGGCTCAAATCTTTTGAAATTATGACTGGAAGTTTGTTATTTTCCTCTAAGAACGCATACTCGAGATGCGGAGGTAACTCTTTAAGCTCGACTTCGGGAATTTCTTCTGAAGATTCTTTTGGTTCAACAACTTTAAGATCTTTTTGAATTCCGGGTGAGTAATCTCCTTGGTTTGGGTGAGGTAATGGATCATTGTTGAGAAGTGCCTCGAGAATGAGAATGTCACCCTCGGGATCGTAGTATGTAGCATTGAAAACTGGTGAAACTGGTTCATCATCGATTGCTATAAAAGCATCGGCTTCTTCAAAGAGTAGAAAATCACTTTCATCAAACGGAGTAAGTGTTGGAGATGAAGTAGAAACAATCGGATCGAAGTATGGAGAAGGATTGTTGTAAGTGATTCGTAATTTTATACACGTAAAATATAATATAAAATAATATAATCCCGAGAGTAATTAAGAAAGTTACCAAGTTACGATTGTTGTATGAATGGGAAGGTGCATTCACCCACAATTAAGGGTAAAACGATTGATCATCATTCCTAAGTAGTACATCTCCCTTCGTAAACCTCGATAAAAAGCATGAGCCGTCCTAAAGAAAATGTGGTCGCACCGATATCAACGTAACTCGAGGATCGCTATAAAAAAATCAAGAACCAACAAAGTCAGCGGGAAAGTAAAACTTCCCTACTTTGACAAAAAAACATTTTCACCACACCGGTTGGTTTGAAATTATACGGTGGCTAATTCAATACATTCTTGTTTCAGGTTAGGCCTAGAGTTTAAGCTTTTTCCAAAAGGATAAAGGCATAGATTGATACTATGCACCTAAATCAGTACAAGGGCTAAGTAACTAACGAACTCTGAAAAATCACAAGGAATGAGAAATCGCCGGGGTGTCCACCTAGCTTTTCTAAGCTTTTTTAAGGAAAACCGCACTATCAATTTTCATTCAACGGTGTTTGGTTGATTCGAATCAACTTGTCTTTGTTGTTTATACATCTTTTGAACATCGGAGCAAACTTTGGCATAGAATTAGAAGCAATCGCGAAACTTAGCTCAAAGTGAAGATTACGGAAGATTTCCATAAACTTTAAAGCTAGGATATCATCCTTTCAAACCTTTTCACGAATCTTTTATTTGTTGATCTTCGATGGGTAAGTGTAAATTAGGTTTTGGGCTTTGTTGGCAACGAAAGAAGGCTCATTCGATTGGTTCTTTGTCTTTGGGTTTGTTCATGAATCAATGGAGGAGGTTTGATGTCTTCGGTGCTTGTAGGCTCCGTATCCTTTGTCACTCTCACTTTCCTTTTTCCACCCCGGCGTGGAATCGTAGGTCCATCGAATGAAACACCACTATACGAGTTGTAATTGCGCCTTGGCCTTTGTTCCCTTGGGTTTGGAATGGTAATATCTAGGTAAAGAAACTTGAACTTGAAGGTTGGTTGCCATGATAAACTTGCATGAAACCGAGCATAACATTTTCTAAAAATCATCTTGCTTCTTTTGAACTCATTGTAAACCGTCTTTGAAAATCATTTTGAAAATATCCAACTTCATTGCAATTATTCAATGTTCGCTATCATAAGCTTTAGAATAATTTTCAATATTCCGTTTTAGACACACTATTTGTTGAGGTTTGGTAAGGTAAAACTTGATTGATGGTGGTTGAAATGGTGGAAGTTGATAAACTTGGTTTTGGTTGTTTTGTTGACGGTTTTGATTAAAGTTTCTCACGTTTTGGTTGAATTAGAATTGGTTCCTTGATATCGGTTTGGTTGGTTTGGACATATCAGTTGATATGAAACCCGGTGGTTTCATTTGACTTGCCATGGAATGTTGGTTTCTTGGAAAAATTACCAACAGCTGCGGTTTGTTGAAATTGGTGGAGGTTTCTTGAAAAACTAACGGGAAAATCTTTCCAACGTCGAGTTAACGACAATGATTAAAAAGGGTGATTCGATCCACAAGTCACATCAATACGTCCTCAACTGCTTTTACTGGTGCAGAGTAACAACTAACAAAGCTTTCATTGATTCATCTTTGGTTCATCTTGATAGATCATCATATCCTCGAGGAGAAGCGCTATTTGTTGCATATCAAAAGAATATTAGAAGATGAAGAATTAGAAAGAGGAGCATCCGTACTCACATCTGTGAATCATTAGACACGACTTCTAGAGTAACAGAACTTTTTGACTTGCTTTCAATAATCGCTAAACCTTCTTGAGCATACTTATCTAAGAAATTGCCGACCTAAGGCTGCAGAATCTCTAAGGCATCTTGATCGTATTGATATTCAAAAGTTGTAAAAAGATCGAGTTGGTGGAGTTCCGAGAAGCCATGGTGAGGAATTGACGAATGGAGTCCTTTAAAAAAACGTTCACAAGCCTTCGTTGAAGGCTTCGTTTGGATTTTTGATAAAAAGTATGAATCTCATTCCTATAGTAATGGTTTTTGAAGGTGGGAAGTATTGATTTTTATGAAGTTTGAACCAAGGTCGTCCCAAGTGAGAATTGATCTAGATGTTCCTTGTCTAACACCAAGCTCGGAGCTTCAACCGTCTAGATAAGAAAATGGGAAAAGCAAAAAGCTTAACCGACGTGTTCGGAACTTCTGATGTCTAAACGTTGAAGTGACCTTATGAAAAAATCGAAAAGGATGATGTGAGGATCTTGTCTACCCGTAAACTTATTACTTTGCACAAGATTGATTAAAGGTTGCTTAAGCTCGAAATTGTTAGCATTGAATCGGATGGAAATAACTATAGCATCTTCATAACCTTCGATAGGTGCTTGTAACATTTGGGCCATTGTTCGATTGTCGGCCATTGGAACAACGTTTTGTTCAACAATTGGTTTCAACCAGGAAGATTTGTCGCCTTCTTCAGATTGCGAACGAGTGCGCATAAAAAATTACAACTAATAATTAAAAAGCAACACACTTTACACTAAAAATTTAAATATTTTTTTTTCTTTTTTTTAACAATGAATTTTAACGGTTACACGAAAGAGACTTAAACCAAATAATCAACTACTTCACGGTAGCTCTTGAAAATTTCTTTTCAAGGTGAGCCGTACTTGGTAGAGACACAAAAGGCAAGTGTTAAATCTTTGATTACGATTTGGGAACCAATGCAAGTCACACCGAAATTGAAATGATAATATCTCAATAGAAGATATTATATGTTGGTGTTCGATTACCAACTTTGTTTATTTTATTTTTTTTTAAAGGACAATTTTTTTTTTTTATGTTTTTTATTTTTCTATTTTTTTTATCTTTTACTTATACTAAAAAGAAAAGGAAAATATTTTTTACTTTTTATATTTTTTTATTTGTTTGGATTTTTGAATTTTAAAACAAGAATGAAACTTTCTAGAGTGAAAGGATCTTCAAACCAAATCAACAAACAAAAACGTAGGAATCGTAAACACTAATCCCCGGCAACGGCGCCAAAAACTGATTGCAGTTTTACACACGTAAAATATATATAAAATATAATACTTTTGAAGAGAAATTAAAAAATTACCATTACCCTTGATAAGAAATTTAGTTGGAAGTTTTAATTTCGTTGGGATATCACTCCAAAAAATAAATAAATATAATATAAAATACGTTATAGTTTAACCGGCAAGTATATCACCCTGTCGTTCCCCAACGGACTAGTGAAATTGAAACCAAACGTCAGATACGGATCCTGATTTGAAAGAAGCAAAGATATTTTGGATAAACTATTACTAACTATAAAAACGAAAATTAAGAAGCGGCAAATTAATGACAATTAAACAAGTAGACAAACTAAAATTTCACTAAATAAAGAAAAGTTGCCAAAAATTATTAAAAATAAAAGCCCTAATTTTTATCTTTTTATAAAAGTTTAATTGAACTAATTAAAACTTAACCCTAATTATTAATTAAAACTTAATAAAACAAATAACTAAAAACTAACTAAATGACTACATGGGCAAAGAATCTATGGGGGGGGGAGACAACAGAGAACAAACAGACAAACGGAGGGACTAACTGAAAAACAACTAAAATCGAAAAGTTACACTTTCTACCCTGAGAATCTACCCCGATCACAAGCTAAGGCCCGAATTAAGGTGAGACTTGAAAAAGTGCTTAAAATGAAAAACTCAAAGAAGCAAAGTTGTAGAGGGAGCTAGTGGGAACAACTTTAATGAAAAGACTTATATCTAAAAATCACTAATAAGCTCAATAAGAGCTTATTAAGCAGCTGACCTCAGAAAGTAGGGCTTAACCCTTGGTTTTTAAAAATGAGCTTAAAAAACTTAATACAAGATAAAAATGCAAAAGAAAGAAGTTCTAAAGACTTATGATGTATTAATCTATAAAATGAAAAGAAAAACTAAGCTTAAAACTAATTTTATGCAATCTTGAAATTGATCAAGAACTAAGCAAACTCAGGAAATAAGCAAAGTAACTCAAAATCAAAATAAGCTAAAAACCTTAATAAGCTAAACTAGATTCTAAAACTTTAAGAACTTATCAATCTACTTATTATCCATCTAAATAAGCTATAAAATCTAGACTTAAAGGCTGAATTAACAAATTTAGACTCTCTAAATCCTAAAGTTTCTAAGTTCTTGTTTTTGGCTTTTTAACTTTTTGACAGCAAAAATAAGCTAAGATAATAAGCTAGAAAATGAAAGTAAAGATTCAAACTATATTAAGCTATATAAAAACCTAAGTTCTACAAAGTTTTATAAACTAAATCCTAAAATTACTTATCTAAATGAGGCTGAGAACACAGCAGTACTAACTGAGGTTAGTACTGTTAGTGTAAAAGTTCAACAGTACTTTCAAGTGAAAGTACTACTGATGCAATTTGATTTTTAAGAGCAAAATTAAACTATGAAATAAGCTAGAAAATGGAAACTAAAGCTAAATTCATAATAAACTATAACTAAACTTAATACTACTGAATTAGCCAAAATCTAAGCTAACAGTACTAACTTGCGAAAGCAGTACTAACTTGGAAGTTAGTACTGGTAGTGTAAAGGCTCAGCAGTACTAACTGAGGTTAGTACTGCTAGTGTAAAATCAAGAGTGCACTAAACCAAACACCCCTTTAAGACTATGACAGGTTCGAAAATAACTATTTAAGAGAAATCTAGTGAACAAATACTATTATATTTTATATATATTTTAGGTATAATAAACTGCAACCAACAATCTATATAAAGTTAAGGAGAAAGCTAAAGTATAAAACCGATCGGGTCAAAATGAAAGTCAAAATCGTGACAAAAACATTTATTTATTTTTTATATTTTTTTTATTTTTCTACAAATAAAACTATAAAATTTAAAAAAATTTGAATTTTTTGCTATTTTTGCGGGAAAACGGGGTACGTGAGAACAGAACAATAAGTAGGTAACATCAAATCGATAGATTCCCTCCCCAAACTAAAACGAAACATTGTCCTCAATGTTTAAGGTGAGTCTCTACGCAAATCTAAGCCGTTTATTAATTATGCAAAGATAAACGTGAATCGATAAGATGAAAGGATATCGGATTTCCCCAAACTAATTACTAACAAAGGCTAGGAAGCTCGAGAGAACCGGGACAAAACACCGAACACGAGAGTCTTTAGAAAATTTGGGTGAATCCTGCAAACAATCATAAGCACAAACAACAAACACAAAGAACGAAAGAGTACAAGACTCCTCACAACACATTAGAAACTAGAAAGGAAATTGGAAAATAAATAGATAAGCATGGGGTGCCTCCCATGAAGCGCTTTGTTTTTGGTAACCGAGTCACATAGCTTGACTCGATCCCTGAATTCATTCGTCCTTAGGGAGAGTGTGGAGCTCCTGGACTTCCTTTGGTGGTAAGTCCCCTCCGAAGTAATGCTTCACACGATGACCATTCACCTTAAAGTTAGGACCATCGGGTTGAGATAACTCAACAGTTCCGTATGGAAAAACTTTGGTGATGGTGAAAGGTCCTGACCAACGAGTTTTAAGCTTCCCTGAGAATATCTTTAGACGAGAGTTGAAGAGTAAAACTCGATAACCAACATTGAAAATGCGGTTTTTTATCTTTGAGTCGTGAAGCTCCTTATAAATCAAAGAATTCTCATAAGCTTGATCACGAAGCTTATTATGTTCATTCAGCTGAAGCTTTCGGTGATCACCCGCGGTTTTAAGGTCGAAGTTAGCATGTTTCAAAGCCCATTATGCTTTATGCTCTAACTCAATTGGTAAATGGCAAGACTTTCCATAAACAAGCTTGTAAGGCGTACAACCAATCGGTGTCTTAAAAGCAGTACGAAATGCCCACAAAGCTTCATCTAATTTTTCAGTCAATGAGGCACGGTTTTCTCCAACCGTCCTTTCTAGAATACGTTTTAAACCTCGATTGGACACCTCCACTTGACCGCTCGTTTGAGGATGATAAGAGGTAGCTAGACGATGTGTGACCTCATACTTAGACATTACTTTAGCAAACTGCTCATTACAAAAATGGGTCCCACGATCGCTTATTATAGCTATAGGTGTTCCAAATCAGGCAAAAAGAGATTTTAAAAACTTAACTACAACTCTAGCATCATTTGTGGGGAGCGCCTTTGCTTCAACCCATTTCAAAAGATAATCAACAGCTACGAGGATGTATTTATTTCCTTTTGAAGATGGAAATGGTCCCATAAAGTCTATGCCCCAGACATCAAAGATTTCCCACACTTGGATGGAATTTTGAGGCATCTCATCACGTTGTGAAATTTTTCCCTGACGCTGTCATGAGTCACTGTTTTTGACTAACTCATGGGCATCTTTGTAGATTGTGGGCTAATAGAAACCGACATCAAATACTTTCCAAGCGGTGAGATTGGCACTATGATGGCCCCCGGTGGGTCCTTCATGGCAAGCTTTGAGGATCTCAAGAGCTTCTGCCCCATGCACACACCGTCAAATGATTTGATCCGCACAAGTACGAAAAAGATAGGGATCGTCCTAGAAATAATGTTTAACGTCCTTAAAAAACTTTCTCTTTTGTTGAGTTGACATTCCTTTGATAATAAAATTCCCCGCATGATAGTTTGCATAGTCTGCAAACCATGGGGTACTTTCACTAGAAATAACTCCAAGAGTTTCTAAAGGAAAATGTTCATTTATGTCTTTGTTTTCTAATACATCCTTGTGAGGATTCTCAAGTCTAGATAAATGGTCTGCCGCAAGGTTCTCACTTCCTTTTTTTTTATCACGGATGGTGATATCAAATTCCTGTAGGAGAAGAACCCACCGTAGCAACCTCGGCTTATCGTCTTATTTGTTCACAAGGTACTTTAAAGCCGAGTTATCCGTATACACTATGCTTTTGGATAAGACAAGATATGGCCGAAACTTTTCAAAAGCATACAC